>WOGP01007963.1:0-11456 GCA_015342065.1 Leptinotarsa undecemlineata
TTGGATCTTCTTTATATTCAGGAAAACCTTTTGAAGTGGTGTCAAATGTAGGAGTAGATGGAGCACTGTTGTGTTTGATGTCTTCGTTGACCTCCTTGTCCATTAAATAAATCACTAAATTCCTCAAGTATAGCTTCAAGTTCTGAAACGTGTTTAACGTTGGCTTCTATATCCGATATGAGGGATGAATCTAGTGTCTGATTTTCGAGTGGTTGAATTTTTTCTTTGTTTTTTCTTTCTTTAATTTGGCATAACTTAGCTCCTGGTGGAAAATGTATGTTAAAAGCAAGACACCAATCGAGACGAAATAAAGGAATGTTGTTTGTTTCGGTTACGTGAAGAGATAGTATTTTTTGCCGACAATTGAGAAATACCACTTCTACTTTTGCCTTCCCAAGAGTTTTGATTTCCATGTCTGTATACGCCACTAAGTTTTCAGTTTGTTTAAGAGACGGACTGCCAATCTGTTTTCACAGCTTTTAACCACACACGGAATGTGCAGCCCCTGGATCATATTGCATCTCTATTTCTTTGCCATTCATTTTTGTCATAAGAATGATTTTGTTTGTGGAATATATGTTTCGTACATTTGTTGTGTTCAAAATGCAAACTCCTGTTTGTGAAACATCATCGAAAAAACTTTAATCAGTGCTATCCAATGGTATAAATAATAATTGTATGGGGTGAAGCAATAACTGTGAAACTTTAAGTTGAATGGAATATTTAGTGAGGTGTTTTTTAAACTACAAATTTATTAAAAATGTCAATTAAGTAAATGTTCGAAGTGGGTTCCGTTATTTTGTAAACAATAATACAACCTATTACCAAAGTCTGCACGAACTTTAATATCAGCCGGCTTACTATGACTCTTTTATTTGTAATGCTACCTCCTGGACTATTATTTTAAATGATAAGTGTTCGTCGATACTTTTTTGTTGAATAGAAATTTAATTTGCCGTTTTTGAAAAATAAGTTGGAAAGATCTGTTTTTTGAGTTCTGTCAGAGTCAATAATTTTTGGTTTGTTTAAGACTTTCAAATGTCATTAGTTTTCATCATTTGTACGATCTATAGTGTCATTCAGTTGTAGTTGTCACGATGGTTTACAGTATACCTGAGCGCGTGGAGATAATTTTCATATTTGCCTCCCAGAACCAGTGTTAGTTACAAATAGCTCAAATATTTCATGAAAGGCATTCGGACAAAAATGTTGATCACGTGTACGTCCGCGATTTAGTTGAAAAATTTGGAGAAACGGGATCAGTGCAAAATAAAAAAAGGAATGCCACAAGATTTTGCAATGGAGCTTACTGCATCTTTATCTGCAGTGATAGTACTTTCACATGAGTTGGTTGGAAAGGTGTTGAAATTACATAAGTTTCACCCGTACAAAACACAAATTCTTCAAGAACTAGGCGATGATGATCCAGACCGACGAATTGAGTTTTGTAAACTCATGAATGAAAGAATTCGCGTTGAACCGAGAATGTAAAAAAATATTTGTTTCAGTGATGAATGTACTTTTATGCTGAATGGTAATATAAATAAACAAAACTATCGGTACTGGAGTGATGCGAAACCGCATCAATTCAGAGAAGATCACACTCAATATCCTGAAAAACTTAATGTTTGGGCAGGAATATTGGGCGATGCTATAATTGGTCCCTTGTTCATATCAGGCGATTTGAGTGGCGACATTTATCTCGATATTGCTGGAAAACATTATCGAACTTTTAATTGTGCATGAATTAGAGAACCAAAGGGACGACCAAGGCAACCTCGGTGAAGACAAATATTTGCCGTACTTCCAACAAGATGGAGCACCTCCAAGCTATGCAGCTCCAGTTAGGCACTGGTTGAATACTAATTATCTGAACAAATGGATTGAAAGGAGAGGTCCCATTGAGTGACCACCGAGGTCACCAGACTTGGCGCCACATTACTTTTTTCTGTGGGGTCACCTCAAGTCAGTTGTTCATAAAACTCAACCTGTATCACTTGGGGAATTGCGAGAAAGAATCACGCAAGCATGTCGTGCCATTACTAGAACTACATTTGCCAAAGTTCGTGCAGAATTTGAAAATAGGCTGTATTATTGTTTACAAAACAACGGAATAAATTTGCAGTTCAACAAAAACCTCATTAAATATTCCATTCAAGCCAAAGTGTTACAATTATTACTTCTCCCTGTAAAATTATCATTTATACCATTGAATAGAATTTTTTGCTCTCTTTCATGTCACTTTAGTTCGTCCTTACTATCCTAGAAACAGTTCCAAGCATTTTTCGAGATATAGCCCATTGTAAGTTTTAAAATTGACACAAACAAAAATACGCTTTTGAAGAACATCGAACTAAAAAGTAAAAAATATTTTTTAATGCTATTTAAACAATAACGAACGAAAAATACTATTATTATTGTGAAAAAAGCCTGGGCGCTTTGTGCCATATTTTTTGTATATCAAGCGTCCGTCGCTTTTTTCACAAGAATACTATTATTTTTCGTTCGTTATTGTTTTAAGCTTATTTAAAAAAAATTGTTTCAACTTTTCAGTTTGATGTCCTTTAAAAGCGTGTTTTTAAGTTTTTTAGACTATATTTATTTTTTCATTAGTAATAAAGAGTTCATTAGTACATCAGTCTTTCATTTAGCTGTTCGGATTGACTTCGTATAGACTATACACAGAATAGATATTTTTGAACATAATGGTAATGGAAATGAGTTTACATTTCAACAAGATCACTGTAGCTTTGCTGTTCATCAGTATTTGAATGATGCACTTTTTGGTGGATGAATCGGTAAAAGAGGATCACTTGAATGGTACACAAAGTCACCTTAATCAAAACCATTAGATTTTGTAATATAATTCAAATAACTTTTACAGATATATCGCAAATAAAAAATAATGGAATTGTTTTTTCTCTAAGGACAAAACACAAGCACTATAGGAAAATCCTTAAGGCGCTGTAAGAGCGGTTCTTGTGCGGAAGTAGCGATTCATGTTGGATTTGAATCGCTGGAGATTAGAGTCATTTGAAAGAACATTCGCAGGGAGTTTATTCCACATAAACGCAGTTCTCCAAATATATTTCTGATGTGTTGGTGGAATTGAATGTGCCAAGTCACTTGAACTTGAAAGAGAGACATGAAAGAGATACAAATCTCCAGCCTTTCTTCGATGTTCCAGACTACCAGGTTTGCACGTGATGCAAACCCCAACAAACTCATCGAAGCAGAAAGCGGAACGGTCTGTCCTGATATTATTGTATACGATTCGAAGACATTTATCCATTCGAAGAAAACCGATGCCTGGGTTTTCGTGGCATTGAATTGAACCTGGGTATTTCCACTCCAGTCACCTCTAGATCCTCATGAAATATACAACTTCCTGCTGCCGATGAAAATGTGCTTCCGCAGCCGATGTCCTGGAATTCAAATAGAATGACGAGTGTGCTGTCGTCAGCAGAGCAATATATTGGGTTCTTGGATTTTCCAATAAGTTGTTGATACATAATAAAGAGATGGGGACAATCTGGATCCCTGAGGAATACCAGCGTTGATGGTAAAAGTATTCGAGAGATATCCATCGACGGCCACTTGCAGGAAACTTTCTTTCTGGAAGCTGGAGAGCCATACACAAAAATGATCCGACAAGCCATACCATCGAAGTTTGGCCAGCAAACTCTAACGCCACACTCGGTCAAAGGCCTTAGAAATATCAAACGCAACAGCTCTTTATTCTTCATGTCTTTCGATTAAGTTATTCCAAATATGGGTTAAAGCCTTTCAAATATTTGAGGATATGGTGGTTTATAGATTTTGTCATGATAACAAAGTGTCTGGTCTATAGCTATTTGGAAGATTTTTTTACGCTTTTTAGGAATAGGCTAAACGGGAGAAATCTTCCAACAACTAGAAAAAAGTTTCTTTTTTGTGAGGCAGGTTGAAAAATACGGGTGCGACTTTATTGGCGCACTTTTCAAGTACGATAACGTTTTCGAAAAATAATTTTCAGCATTGTGGATTCTATTGTGGAAATAAGGGGAAATGCACCATTTTCCAGGAAATTGACTTGCTTTTTCTATGGCTGTAATTGCAACTGAACCATCTACTTGTGTTAGTGGTGGAATTATAGATTTTGTAAAGCTTTGATCAACAGCTTTAGCTACCGACCAGAATGATCTAGACATTTTGGGAATAGCAAGCAGTTTATCCCTAATTCTCTGATTGTGAAGTTCTTTGCTTTCATTTATTTTGAGTTTGCAGTTATTGCAAGCATCAACAAACCCAGTTCGATTTTCGGCACTGAGATTTTCTTCGCCACTTCTGGTAAGCAAGATTGCTCGCAATCTTTGTTGAACCAAGATTTGCCGTTAGATGTTCATTTCATACAAGAAGTAATATATGTATTCATTGATAGAATAATTTGCGTTACTTCTAAAGCAAAAGTTGATGGATCATTAGAGCTGAAATAAAATTCTAGCCAGGGGTAATTCCTTAAGTAGTCTTGAAGATCCTCCTACTCAGCAGATCTGTAATGCCAAACTTAGATTGTTCCCCAACATTCATCGGAAATTCGCTCAACATTGGAATGAGTTTGTGGTCAGAAGATCCCAATGGAGATCTTAACAGTGATTGTGTAAATTTCTGGATTGGTTAGAAGGACCCTGCTGACTGTCAGAAATAGTTGTTTCCGAAAAACTTCTGCAGGATGATGCCCTCGAATCTGCTTCCGCACAGAAATCCGGAGTATTTTGATACTGAGAGTGTCATCATGCAATTTTTCTTTATATTTCTACCTTTGAAACCCGAAACAGTCGGTACAATAACGATACGTTAGCCGGAAAACAACTTAATGCTGCCTAAGCTAAGATATCTCACCTGGCGATGCCGGGTGGGACCAGCATCTACAATTTGTCGGAAAATTAAACCTGAAATGTTTTAGAACGCCCGAACCTCTACTACTTTCTGAAACGAAACTTTTCGAAAACTTGTTAAAGTAAAAAGTTAACATGTTAAAAAATTTTCAATGTCAATTATTCTCATTACTTTTCGTAATAAGGTCAACTCTTCAGAACTGTACTCAGACAGAATAATTGTTATCCTTACAAATATATCTAATGAACTTCGGTTAAATCTCGACATTCTCCATGTTTTCCCACAATATTAACATTACTTGCATCAAGTTAAATAATTTGGAGCATGGAAAAAAATCAATGACCCTTCAAGCAAAATACCCATTTTGTTATTTGCAAGTTGGAAATGATATCTCAGACCGTTGAGGGGATGGAAATGGTATGGTTCAAATTATATCAATCAATAGCTTTATTGTTTGAAGAAACATGTTCTTGTCACAAAGCATATAACTTAAAAGTAAATAAAAAGTATAAGTGAACAACACAATTGTCAAGGTATAAAATAGAATATGCATATCAGACAAACACACTATTACCTAAATATACAAGTGTAGGTACAATCAGATATTGGTAAAAAGATTTTTACGCAAAAGATTTTTCATAGACAAAACACAAGCACTACAGAAAAATCTTCAAGGCGCCCTATGAGCGGTACCTGTGCATTGAAAATATCGAATTTATCGAAAGTTCTCGTTGAAGTTTTCGTTGAAGACAAACCCAGTTCGATTTTCGGCACTGAGATTTTTTGCCACTTCCGGTAGGCAACATTGCTCGCATTCTGTCAAAACGTTGAATCATGATCCAACCGAATACCAGTTCAGCGCTCTCTGGAATTGGATCATGGACGGACCACTTATGAGGTCTTATATTTCCTAGATGTCCAGCAATGTACAAAACTAGATGGAATATCCTCACTGTTATGTTGAATACTCTGTTCTGATGCCAAACTTACAAAGTAGGTACATTAAATGAAGCAAATATCTATCATATTCGAAATAGATTTACTCTTTGTTGAAAGTTATTGTGGATCAGATATAAACCTTCTGTTTCAGTAAATAGACTGTCAATTCCAATGGCGGTGTTTTATGAAGAGTTGCCGTTTGACATGCTTTCAATTTTAATCCACAATCACTTTACATGCAATACCCGTCATGATTATTTATTTTTATAAAATGTTTAAACGGAAGTGCAATCATGTTGTTTTCATCATGTACATAAACTATCGTCAATTCGTATTTAATAATATTATGAAATCTGTCATGTGGCTGGATTCCATGTAAAATATTTTCAATTTCGATGTTCACAAATACGTAAAACCATTGTTTAATAAAACGTGATGTTTATTCGAAATCATCGAAAAAAATATTAGTTTTCAATGAAATATTATATGAAACAGTGTTTAACAGATAAACAGAGAGGGAATGATAAAACAGGATTCATAGGTGAGGTTTGAATTTAATCTCAGGGTATTTCTAATTATTAACTCAAATGTTGATACATTTGAAGTTGAGTATAGTCAAAAATTATGAGTTGTTCGTTTCGACCGGAACAAATAAAATTTTCAAATGCTGTTTTTTTATTAGTTGGGAAAGTGGTTTTTGTCGAAAGAAAATTTCAAATTTCACATCAGAGTGACAGTGAAAGTGCCGCGAATAGTTTGTTTAATAAACTCAGTTTCGGGTCCTGAGATGATGAAATTGAATAATATCTAAAATTAATTCAGCGTATTGGGACTAAACAGTTCCGATATTCTGTGACTGAACCATAAAAGGACCTACAATTAACATAAATTAGCACATCTGGCAAGACAACGTTATTATATTTAATGTGAATGAATCGTCTATTACCACCAGAAATGAAAAAATTTAAGAACAAAGGAACACAGTTGAGAAGCTATTCTCACATGTACATGAAAATATTATGGAGTTTAGAGAGTCAGGAAGTATGAGGGAGGAAAAAGCCGTCCGTTGAAATTGAACTAGATTTAAAGTAAACTGTAAAACAAGTATTAAAATACCGTAATAAAATTGCTGATAAAGTTCCCCCAATCAGAGTATACTCTGATCAAACAGTCAAGCAGTCCAATCTAATAATTAGGAGAAAGGAAATTCACTTTTTTTTGTAAATCTTTGCTTTATAACGCGAATAACGCCAGACTGTTGCAAATTTTAAATTCAGTGTTACTATATTGGCATTTCGATGTTCTCATTTGAAATTCCACGTAAATCCATTAAGATGTAATAATTTTATATGGCGACAGGCAAAATTTCCTCACCTTTTCTTCCCACTAATTCATTTGTTAATCGGCTGTAGATGAAATGTATAATCCATGCACTATTCACACGTATTTCCTTTCTATACAAACAAGAAAACTATTCATATGACACCACTACTCTTCGTAATGGACTACTCTCTAATGAAGTCCCAAAACACGTGATCTTTCATAATAGATCTTCCCTAAAATTCCACACCTTTCAATATGTAACATGGCTATGTCCAAACTCATCGATAACTACGTAGGATCACATCCGATAGTTTAATTCTCAGTATGGCCATGGAGGATACTGTTTTTCGTTCCATCTGCTTCCCTAACTGTGCTCTAATTCAATAACTTACCGAATATCAATAGGAAATTTCATAGAAACTCATAAAAGTTTTCGCATGATTCGAGACTTTCCCTCGGGTTTAGATTTTCAAACTACATCGACTCAGAAACTTAGATTGAATATCCGATTGAATGAGATGTCAGATATCCCATCTAGACTAAATCTCCTATGATGTTTAGAGTTTGATAAATGGCTACGTGTTTCATCTCGATGAAAGTATTTATGAAATACGTCCTGTTTCAACTTTAATAATTAATTTTCAGTTGAGAGATCAAATACTTCTTTCCGCATTGTAAATTCCAAGTTAATTAAAAATTTTGAATTCGAAGATGAAATGTTAGTTAGTGATGCAAGACAGGCATGAAATTAAACAGAAACGTTGATGAAGTAATTGAATATCTTCCTTCAATATATACACATTGTCAAAAGGTATTGGGAAATATTTGCTGTATTATATTTCAGGAATTTGTTGCAGACAGTCATTTCTATATCTTCAGACACTCCAAAAATACCAATTAGTGCCTACCACCGTATTTTGAAAGTTAGATGATATCAAGAAAATAGTGACTATTACTGCAATGTTTTCCCAACACCAAACTGTTATTTTAATACCTCGACACGTGTTTCGATCATCAAATGATCATCTTCAAGAGTAAGTAATTGAATTAGATTTATGAAGAACAGTTATGGAAGCAGTTCAATCTCCCTTTTGAAGACGACCACTTGGTGATCGAAACACGTGTCGATGTGTTAAAATAAGTGATTGGTGTAATCCTTCAGTAATATTTATTACTACACTAAAGGTTCCAAACAGTGCATCACAAGAAAATAGTATCAATTGAAAAATCATCTCAAATGAAAATCCTCAAGTAATTGTAAATAGTTACATTATTGTTAGGTACTTGCTTTGCTGCTGAATATGTATAAGTATTGTGACTCGTTTCATAGCCTAAAAAATTATTGAAGCTGAATCAGTAGAGAATCTGCTGAAAGTTACTGTATAACATAAACCACTGAACTATCCTCTCCCGATTTCAAAACCCAATAATTTCAAATTGAAACTGGTACAGTACACGCCACGGCTGATGGCGAGCGATCGCGCAGGTTTAAACTCTCCCAACTAAATTACTATTGGATTACGATGAGCTCCTTGCCGGCCACTGTCGTTCCTATAATTAGTTTCAATTAGTTCAGTATTATGGGTAGTAGTACAATTCATTAAAATGTTATATAATGATACACTTCATCTTCACTGCTGCTTGTGCGAATATGGTCACTTAAATTAATAATCACTATATTTTCCTCAGTTTGAACGTATGTGAATGGTTTATTTTCCCAATATTTCCGCTCGATATCTACTACACGTCGGTAACGCTTTTGCCATTTCGCGGAAGTGATTTGATGAAACTCGTGCTCCGTCAGTTTCCTCACATTTTCAAACAGAAAAGTAACATTCTTTTGGGACAGGTTGTTTTTGACAGTAGTCCCAAATGTGTTCAACGAGATTCAAATCCGGATGGTAGAATGGAAGTCGCAAAACGTTATGTCCGTGTTCAAGCAGAACCTCATCGAATTTGTATCAAATATGATGATTTTTTTTACCCAGATCAACTCGTATAATTCGGGTTTGAGCATGTTAACGGTGAACATAACGCTTTTTTCATGCAGCCACTTCACTATGTCAGTCTTCCTAGAATTTATGTTGATATGGAGCATTATCGGTCACGACTACCGAACTCACAGGTGAATTTGGGGTTAACTTTTCTTGTAACCATTCACCATAATTTTCAGAATTCATTTCTGAATGATAAACCTCTGAAATTGTGCCTGATTTAAATATGAGTCTACAATTAGGTATAAAGCCCACGTCACCTCCTGCATGGACAATAATGAGTCTTGGTCAATTCGCATTATTTTTAAATAACCCTTTGGTTGATTCATCCGTCCAGTTCTTGGAAGATGTATACCCACTATGAACGTATGTTTCATCAAGAAACACAATTGGTCGCTGTTGGCTACAAAAATAATTGATTTGCAGGTTCCCGAGGAAGACCAGTCCTGACTGATCGAGCTCCTTTCAACCATACTGTAGTAGATTTATAATTCATTTTGTCTTGTCCTTTTATTTCATGGTATACACGTATGGTTAATAGAGGTCATTATTATTATTAATATTATTTGTAAATACTTGTTCCTCAATGTCCATTTTTTCTATTAACTTTTTTCTATTGTTTTCAGTACTTCAGCCAAAATTCACAAAACCTCATTGATTTTATGTTGGATCTTTACACCCTTCCGTCTTATGAAATTCATGAATGACCCATCTAATATTGAAATACTCATATTCAGGAATATCAGTTACTGGTGCTCTTCTAGGCCGCTTCTTTCTTGGGGTAGAAAATTTTGCTTCTCCGTTATTTGCAGAAATTAATTGCTCCCCTTCTTCAACCTCTCTTTCAACGGTTCTTATATAAATACTTAATACAAAATGAAGATATGTGTTGGAATAGTTATTTTGTAAATTTATTGCCTGAAGCGGGAGATGTTTCATATTTCACATTTGATTCGACTCACATTTAAGACTTTGAAAATAATTGAACACATTAAAAATATTTCACGTGCCTGACTTTTGATGACTGGTTTTTTGTTAGGTGATGATATTTTTCAGAAACAACCCAATTTGAATTGACGGGGTTATATTTTTAGGAGTGATTAATTTTTTGGGAAAGAAAGTTTTTGGCTTTTTTTGTATCAAGATGGAGTAGTAGAAAGCAAAAAACTTTCTTTCCCAAAAAACCCAAATTTTTCTGACAATGCCAAACGCCAACAGCATTGGAGGACAGGTAGTGATACGCCTGTGTACAGAGAATTTGTATGTCTTGCAAGAGCTGTAGTGGGGGTTACATTGAAAAACGAGTTTGTGCGCATGGGGGTAGGCTTGCCATCACGTTTGGTGCTTGCTGTATATGTTTAGGAGAGATAATTTCTGAAAAAAAATATTTTTGGCCGTCAACTCTTCATCTTTCTACAAAAAAAATAAGTTAAATATCATAACGTAACTCTTGCATATAATATATTCTGTAGGGTTCCTATGGAATATATTTAATTCAATTCCATTACGAATGTTTGAAGTGCAACCTGGAATACAAAATAGAAAACATCAAATTGATTGTTTCAAAAGCATTTTTTCTTTCATGTTATTCAATATCCATGTAAAAGTAGTTGTTTTGGGACGGCTTTTTTTTCAGTTTCTGTGTGAAAGACACTTTTAGGCATGATCTACACATCTCTGTACAGATGTGTAGATCATTTTATGTATACTTTTGACGAATGCCCTCATTAGAACAATGTTTCAATTGACAAATGTAAAAAAATCTAAAAAACTTTTCAGAAAACTATCACTTTCGGATCTCAAAACCTAAAAAATTCACTGGTGAGAAATGCCTGAATCGGAACAAATATATTTCATTCGATGAACGTGAAAAGAATGAAATATCCAGATATCTTTTTCGATAGTTTAAGAGAATCCGAGAATTCAATTTGGGTTTTATATTTCCATTTTCAATCTCTCACCTTGGCAATGGTAACCAGGTACTGTCCATTTCCACAGAGTTGTTTGAAATACACTCATCTGACTTTCATAGTTACGATGTCTAGGAGTCGTGAAGTTTCAACTCAATAACGTTTTCCACAAGTACAAAGTATATTATAAAGTAACATTTTCATTTTGCAAATTAATTTTTCTGGGTTTTGTTCGTGCCAGAAGAGATCTCAACGTGTAGGCAGTTCTAAAAGTTGTTCTTACATCATATCTGTTATCAAAGGTAGGTCGGTAGCCAGGCGGTTCGACGTGGGTGCTTTATTCACTCATTCTGCCGTTGTGTGAGTCGGTGGTTCAAGCTGCAGGCTGAACGATCGATTTTTCACTTGCTAT
>WOGP01007964.1:0-11456 GCA_015342065.1 Leptinotarsa undecemlineata
GTTGGAGGCATGAAGTCAGAGGTCATTTCCAGAATGCTGTGACTTCCAGTGTCAACAAACAGTCTGTTGCATTATGCATTGAATTGATTTGTGCAGTTGGCAATGTGCAGTCCATCTAGCATCTCTCTCCAGAAAAATATGAAGAGGAGGTAGATCTAGAAGGATATCCATGGCCGCTGACGGTGCGGTACTGATGGCATCACTGATGACCAGACAAGCCTGTCTTTGTAAGCCAGAGAGCTTCGCTTGGGCCTGGATAAAAGGAGGGGTGAATTTTGAATATATTTCATTTGAAAAATATGATATTGATTGTTTGTCTGTATATTGGAACTGTTGATTCGATTTTCAGTTTGAATTAACATTTCGATATCTCCGTTCGAAAGTTGAAAGGAGGACACTCTATAGATCTATCAAGAGCTGACCTCATCTGTGATTTGTGGATGAACATCCCTGTATATAAATATCGAATGAGATATATAATACACTTTCGTTGCGTCTAATTTTATAAGTAAATATTTGAATCCATTGAAGGGCTGTTTCTCAAATATATCTGATAATATTTGAGATATTCGTAAGAGCAGCATATATTCCACTATTCCCGAGAGACTCGTATTTCAAACTGTGTTGACTTAGGCAATACTCAACCGATTTGTTGGTTTATCCCACAAACCCCTGTATGTATGAAAGAGCGAATGCTCCCAATTTTGTATAGATCTGTTGAAATATGTATTTTGGTATAGGCATATATTAGTGCAATAACATTCGCAATTGATTTTGTTACAGTGTGTTTCGTTGGAATCATTGAGTATGAAATGAAAGAATACTCTTCAAAGAGAAAGAATGTATTAAAAAATGTTACAGTGCGTCATATAGTTTTCTCCACATTTGTCCAAGCAAATGTAGAGATAATTTCTGAATATTATTTGTGGTTTCGAACTTTAGATTTGGGAACTTGTGGTTGCATTCCAAGGAATGATTTGAAAACGTCGAATCATTTCTAACTAATATGAAGGACCTTTCTTGCTCAGCAGCACATTGTTCCACATAAACACTGTACTCCGGACACTTAGCTTATCCTTATAAATTCCAGATTTCTCCATCTTGTTCACTTCATCTTTGGCATTAAAAAAGGAATGAAATAACACGAAATGTGGTCTGAATGCCACTTCTACATTGATTTTTCTGAAAAAAAAAACCGCAATTGTCTTTTATAGTTTTAGAGTTACAAATTCCTTGATTTATGATCTGGGAGTGTATTATTCTGTACATACATATCAATATAACCCAAGATAAAACAATCTAAAATCAATAAATTTGTAACATATTGTGGTAAAAGAAAAGGGAAAATTACTGGTTTTTTTCAGAAAAAACAATGTGGAAGTGGCATTCAGACCATGTTATCTAGTTTCTTTTTCAATGTCAAACATAAAGTGGAAAAGATGCAAAAATCTGGAGTTCATAGGCATAGTGTGCAGTATGTAATAATGTTTATGTGGGATAATGTGGCTGAAATTTCTCAAAACGGTATGCTGAACATAAGAGGTCCTTCAGACTAGGTAAAAATGATACGACGTGTTCAAACCATTCCTTGGGATGTAACCACAAGTTTCCGAATCTAAAGGTAAGGAAATTTTGCACTATGCAAGGAAGGGTTGAAAACTCAGTTATTTGGAACACTTGAAAATTCATAAGAATAAGCATTGTGGCTACACCAACCGCGGCAATGGAATTAATTACGGGTCTGACCTCTCTGGATCTGTACGTTGAGGAGGTTGCGTTAATGGTGCTACACCTGCCGATATAAAGCAAATGTCTCCAAGTGACCTGTCCACCTTCCTGGAAAGGACAGGATGGACAATGACCGAGGAGGATAACTCCTCGGGAGGATGTATAATGGGTCACATGTGACCTAAGTTCGTGGGCTTACAATCATCCTCCTACTACACAGATACAGAAAAGCATTTTGGGTGTAACCTGTGGGTGCAACCAGAGTAAACAAGATCTACAAAAACCAGACGGTATAGACTGTACGGGAGCATTCAATCCAGAGCGGTATGGTGTATTGATCCTGCTATTTTTTTGCTCGGGAAGAGTGTTCAATAAGAACCTCATGAGTTCGGAGCAATCCTCTTGTTGTCCTAACGAGTATCTAGTGGACTTCAAAGACTCCAGGAAATCGGTTGAAGGAAAAGATGATATATTCACACGTGCTTGAGTTTGGTGAATAAGGAGGAAAAATTCTCATTCTCATTCATCGTTAAAACCTCGTTCTTAAAATTCTTCGTCATGAACAACACTTGTGGAAGGCTATTTATGTAGCAAGTGTTTCCTAAATCGTCTAATCCAAAATTATCTTCAAATAGACAGTATTACTTCTTGCTGACAAAATGAGTATTTGAGTTTTTAAAACATTATTATATTTCCAATAACACAATATACCTATTTTTTATGAGTTGTGAATGGTGTTGTTTTATGATTCAGTATATACTCTTTCTATTGAATTAATCAACCTGCAAACACCAATCGAATGATCCAAATCTGTAATCAAGCTGGAAAACCAATTAACCCTACTTATTTAACAGTGAATTGAATCCCTTGCGCTCGAACTCATTCTGCAACAGCCAGGAAAGTTTCCGAAGGAGAAATTAAAAGTTGCAAGAAGTATTCTGAGAATCGCGTTGGGGGAACCGTAAAACAAGACTAACATTTTAATCAAGGTTGTAAATAAATTTGGGCAAATTGAAATAGGTGGGAAGCATTCAGTTTTTATTACAGCATAACTACCTAAAAAACTCGTGAAAGTTGATTGAGGTGGTAGTATTTTTGAAGACGTGGAGTATTGTGGTTTTGGTGTAATAGGTGAATATTTCAACAAAATATGACTCATTAGAATCACTCTTTAAACAACTCAAATAAATTATATAGAATTGTTTGTGACATGAAATTAGAAATCAAAAATGTGAAATAACTTCACAACCGACTCTACAGCAACTGAACATGAACAAAATCACACTCCAATTTGTGCAAATGTAGCAAATGTTACCCACTCATTCGACATTTCTCGAAACGCATACAATACTTAGTGCCTGTCAAAATGAGTGATTTTTTTGCTGGTATCCGAAGGAAATATTGCGACTGTATCCGCCAGTGTTCGTGATGACCGTGAAATGTCGATTCGCCGCCGTTCGCAGCAATTGGGCCTGTGTTACTCCACTACGTGGAAAATTTTGCGAAAGAATTGGGGTGTAAAACCTCATTAGATACAGCTGGTGCAAGAATTGAAACCACGCGACCTCCCAAAACGTCTAACTTTTGGTGAATGGGCTCTGGCAAAGTTGGAGGAAGATCCACATTTTTATTGAAAAATGATGTTCAGCGACGAGGCTCATTTCTGGTTGAATGGATATGTTAACAAGCAAAATTGCCGCATCTGGAGTGAAGACCAGCCACAAGTATTGCAAGAGCTACCGATGCATCCCGAAAAAGTCACTTTTTGGTGTGGATTATTGTTCCCTGGCATCATCGGGCTGTACTTCTTCAAAGACGACAATGGCCGGAACGTTACTGTGGATGGCGAGCGCTACCGTGTGATGATTGACGACTTTTGGTTGCCCAAAATGGAAGAATTAGACCTGCCTGACATGTGTTTTCAACAAGATGATACCACACGGCATGCGAAACAATGGCCCAATTAAGAGCCGCCTTCGGTGAACAGTTTATCTCACGTTTGGGGCCCGTCAATTGGCCGCCTAGATAGTGTAATTTAACGTCTTTGGATTATTTCTTGTGGGGTCATATTAAGGCTCATATCTAAAGGGATAAGTCAGGAACGACTGACGCTCTGGAAGCTAATATTGAAGCATTTGAAATACCGGTTGATATGTTAAAGAGAGTGTGCCAAAATTGGACCTTGCGTCTGGGCCATCTAAAGCGGAGCTGCAGACATTTGCATGAAATCATCTTCAAAATCGTTTCATCGATTCCAATAAAGATTTCATAAATTTTTTCAAATTTTATCTGTTGTTTTGAAAATCCTATAGTCCTTAAAAATCACCCCTTATAAACTAAATTTCTATAACAACGAACATGAAAAGTTCTTGATTGAATATTATTATTGTGGGATAACCTACAAATGTATTCGATAACAAGTTTAATCACTGATTTTCAAAGCTCATGTTCTTTCTGTCATTTTCATTTTTCGTTTCGTAGTGTTCGAATTAAGTGTCATGAAAATATTCTCCAAGGATACCAAAATAATAATTTCTTTCTTATGAAAACCTACAATCTTGTTTGAATTTAGATTCCTTAACGCTGATGGTGTCGTTTCTTTCTGAAACGATGTGTGTGACATTCAATAATCTAAACTGAAAGATTGCGAAATCCTCTCAAAAACTGAACTCGCCCACCTAATGTATTTCGCAATTGCCCTTGGACTTGAGAATTATCGCTAATTCAGAAGTCGGTGCCAGGATTATTGACAGCTTGGCAAACTTTCCGCATATAATTCAAGCTGATTCCAAAAACAGTGTATTCTTTTGGAAAACGCCCATATCAAATACCTACCTTAGAACCCGCAGAAAAAATAAATTAATTTCGAAAAGAATTGAAGTATGACATGGTTGAATATATAAGAAATTCTGGATATGAAACATCCTCTCCTTAGATAACAAATCAAAAATCCAGGGAACTACTGAAATCACCTTTCTAAAACAAGTCCTGTATTAGTAAAAAGATAATAGTATCCAGGTTTCCATCAAAATCGAATTCAAGAGTCTTTTTATTCTCAATAAACATATTGAGATTATGAAAACTGTCGCAAGTTACGTAAATTGTCACACCAAGTTTTCGGTAACTGCAATTGGCTTGGTACAATATTGTATTTTTCGCTATGCCAAGAGCTCTGAAGGCCATAAAACTCACGTCAAATGAGAAGACACCGAAGTCCGCCTGCATCTATGTTGAATCTAAGACCCTATTTTTGAAACACTCGCAGTTCAGCATATACGTATCAATCGCAGAAATCCAACCGTCAGCCTCAACCCACCGTTTTTCTACGATGAGCAATCAAATCGCAATTTGTGAATACATTTAAGTTTTAAAGATACCAATTTCTCAAGAATTGTTCGCAGTGACGTCATCCGCGCATACGTGGCGGACGACGAGTGAATCTAGAATAGTCGCCCTTGACAAAATATGAGGTATTTGATGCATGAATAGCAACCATGTTTTAATGATAAATGTAAAAAATTCAATTCTAGCGACATCGACAGTTCAAATTTTCATACGTAGTTTGAGTACAACGTAACTGACCATATTCACGTAAAAGTGGTTGTATATGCTTTAGGCGTTTCAATGTTGGCAACACTGATATTTGACATATAATATTGATAAGACGTGCAACTGACCATACCTTGTAAAAATAGTTGTACATGATCACTTTCATCATAGGCAACACTGATATTTGACATACTGCATTTAGAAGTTATGTCATTACTGTAATTATAATAGTTAAACTTTAAATTTCATTGCGTTTAATTAAATGATTTAGTATTTTGGTCACATTGCATTTGTATCTAGTTCAAGTGAAGTAAATAATGTTGATCCTTCAACAATGAATATACCAACTAAAAATAACAAATGAGGATGGATCAACATTTCACAGATTTATATTATCATCGGATGAATAATATCAACTTCACATGTACTAGATATAGACGCTATATGACCAAAATATGAAATCATTTTATTGAACGCGGTTATAGTTAGAGTTTGACAAGTAAACCCAATGTAATTACACTTCGTCTTCTTTATATTCCATGTCAATTGCCAGTGTTGCCAATAATAAAAAGCTTGAGAGTAACTGCAACATTCACAACCAATTTCACGTGAATGTGGTCAGTTGTAATTCTTCTTCTTCTTTATATTTCATGTTAAATGTCAGTATTGCCAATAGTGAAAAGCTTGAAACTAACTGCAACATGTACGATCATTTTCACTTGAATATAGTCAGTTGTGACTACTTGATAAAACGTCAGTATAAATAAATATACGTATCGGTAACAATTGACAATATATTTGGAAGCATACAATATATCCGACAGCAAGTGTTGCCAACATTATAATATAATATTCTTCCTCATTTTCAAGTGAAATACGGTCTATTTAATTCTCGTAAACGAATAACGCCCGATCCCTATTCTGTGCTACATCACTGCCGCCAACCTTTCGCTTTGAAGTATAGAAGGTCGGAACTTTCTGCAATGTCGCCGCCGCCAAAACGACACATAAATAAAGATGTGACAAGATAACAATAAAACCGAGCAGCATCCAAGTTTGGAGTTTGTGATACGCTATGCTTTACCGGAAGACGACGATGCGAACTATATAAATGGTGAATTTTTCGGCGATTCTCTTGATTAGTGGTTCTGTAAGGGGTGGGAGAGAATCAGAGGCGAAGGAAGAAACGTTTACTGGAGAAAATAGTGCCCTCAGAAAAAATATTACTAAGGAGTGACATAACTTAGGCCATCGGCATGAAATTTTTGTTACAGTTTCACCTAATTCATATGTTTTTGGTGTGACTCGATCCAAAAATATATTATTTTACACTTATTTCATATTCAGAAAGTGAGAAATAATATTTTGTATTGGGAAAATAGTTAAAAATCATGAAAATCTAGTTATATGTTTTTTTATTGGGCAAACTCTGGTGGAAAATGAAAAGTATCGAAACGTTTTTATAATAGGGGAGCCCAGCGAGAATTTTGGGATTTACTAAGGCATGGCAGATTAATATACACCTTGTACCCGGTTAAGTAACTCCACCAAATATGAGCTTCATATATAAGGCCGCCTGTGAGGGCGTAGTTAATTTTTTTTTATTTTGAAGGAAATAATTCAAGGATAACGAAAAATATATATGCCATTCTTTTTTTTAATTTATTATATATCAGGTATAAGGAGTCAAGTAAACGAAATTTTATAGCTGTTTTTATAATTTTTTTCTGCTTCAGATTTAATAAATAAAAAAATGTTTGCCAAACTATTTGAAAGTGTAAATTATGATTTTTAAAAGCAAAATTATTTCTTAACTAATTATTTAAACAATCTAAATATAAAAAATTGATTTTAAACAATTAAAAATTTTAAGAAAAATAAAAAAAATCATAATAATCTCTAGAAAACAAAATAGCAAAACATTTTTTTTCAAAAATAATGAATTTCACTATTTGTTTAAAACAATTTAATAAACAAATTACGTAAAAACATCATATCCTATCTTAATAACTGCCATTGTTTAATGTGAAAACAGACATAGCTAATGATCAATTGAAAAAAAAATTATCAATAATTTTTAGGTATTTCATTTTGCAATAGTTATAAAAAATCATTATTAACAAATTAATAAATTTTTATGAACTATTACTTATACCTTTTATCTCACTATTTATACCATCGGAGATGGGGAAAAATTTGTTAGTTAACAAATGAATAACTTTTTGAAGAATGGTGATAAAACTTTTTTTCTACGGGACTAGATTCATTCAAGTGTTAAGAAGGTACCAAATTTTTTCAAATTTTTAAAATGACATTTCATGTTATAAAAAAATATTTCTTTTGATAAACTCTCGTTAGCGGCAGCGCGTCAAATTAAAATTATAAATAATGGAGATAGAGTTTCGGGAGTCGGGACTTTTTTATCGGAAATTTCCTCCTCTTTGACGAGATTTTTCAAAATTGCTTGAATATTATTATTTTTTGAGTTATTAACGAAAAACTAAATACCATATTTGCATTTTTGTAACTAAATACCATTGCAATTTTTTATCTGCACCAAAATCTTTGAAAAACATTTTTCTAGAGGTGATTCCGAATCGAATAAGCTATCGCTCATATTTTTGAACTTGTTAATTAGACTAATGGCTTGAACGGTATTTTATCCCATCAAGAAGCAGTAAAAAATTAAAAAAGAAATTGTTTTTAATCCATGGTTTTGAGGAAAACGAAAGTAGAGTAACAATAACTCACAAACTTATGAGTAGAATAAAATGAAATTTCAACAGCTTTCTTTCGAAAGTTAGTACTAACTGAAAAAGCAGTGAATGCAATAAAACGAGCGCCATCTATGCGTTAGGCCCGAAACTTATCAATCAGCAAATGTAGTATATCTTTTTATTACAACCTTTTATTACTGTGTTTAAGAATGTTTTGTCACTAGTGATCTGCTAGATTTTTTGTGATACATACTACTGTGTAGAATCTTAACAAAAATTTGTTTGTAATACCTTACGTTTCAAAAAAGGACTACAGGATAAAATTAAGTATCATTTGAATGTACTCCATCAATTGATTGCAGCTTGAAACCCTTTCCAATTATTACCGAATTTTCCAATGTCCAATGTCTGAATTGTTTCTAGAAGCGAGCTATTTTAAGTTTCTACAAGCGAGTTATTTTAAGGAATTGAGACTGTATCCCAGATTTTTTCAACATTCGTCTTTTATGGTCAAATCGTCTTCTGTACTTTGATGAAAGATGTTATGAAAGTAAACCAAAACAAGAGTAATTTTCACAAAAATGACTTAGAAACGATCAGTTTGGAGCCCTTTATGTTGAAAAATAATATCGTATAAATGAACAAAATCAACATGTTAAAACTCGTCTCAACACTATTCCCATATCTATTTTCTATTCTCAGAACAGAGTGAAAATTACTATTCCGGTTTTGGAGTCCCAGTTGAGCTTTTTATATTTGCCACCTGTAGAACTCTCTGCATCCAATATTTAAGTCCAACTTTTAGGAGTTCGTTGAAGGCAACCGCAACGCTTCTCTTGTGATTCTGCAGTTTGCAAAGGATAACGTTGTTTGTTAGCCAAGTTTGCAGAAATAAGAAACGTCGAGAACAAAATTTGTCAGTAGTGTTTATAAGGTTCAGATATTGGAATACGGTTTGGAGGATTTGGTTATTGAATCCAGAATTGGATTGCGGTGAAATACAGTGTATTTCTTCTGTATTGTTCTGAAACTGTATCTGATAACAGTTTATTACAATGTTTATCATCTATTTGGTATAAACGGGAAACCGAGAAGTCACAACGTTGTAAAATATACTTGCAATTTAAAAACAGTTAAAAAATTCGTAAACTAAATGCTAAATAAAACAATTATATTCAGTTGACCAGTTTAGTGAACCAATAATTTTTATGAAGAAAGGTTAGTTGTTTAAAAAAAAACAATTGTTTTCTTGCTGACGTTCCGAATTTAATTAAATTCTTCTTCAGAGCCCTGTAACAATGGATTTTCTGAAACATACCTTTCACAATTGTTTTTTTTAGGAGAAAGTTTATCCTGTTACTTCAAAACAATTATAACTAACACCACCACTAAAAACTAACAAGTATACAAGGAAAACATCTATAGACTAGAAACATAATTGTCTACAAACCTTTTGAAGACCTCCAAGGAGTACGTACAATATCAAGTTCCGTCGCATTAGCTTCCCTTAACATCCTTGACATTGGACTATTAAAAATCCTTAATTGGTAGTATGTGAGTTCTCAACAAAACATCTTTTTACTCTTTGCTGGACTCTCAGACAATAATTTAAATAGAAACATTGGGCCAGTCTGAATCGGCCCGTTTTCCAATGTAGTTACTTGTAGTGCAGGAAAAATAAAAATATATATTTTGAATTATGAGACTTTTGGTCCTTGAAAACCAAAAATATTCTACTAGAATGGTACTTTCATTTTATTTGGAAATATTTTACGTGATCGCTTTTTTTTGAGACTCTTCTTATACCTGTACCTTTTTTATGAGATAATAAAATTGGTTCTCCTCTAGATAGTGAAAAAAAATCGCTCATCATGTCAATCTCTATGATATAATGGAACTATTTTCCATGCTTTCCACTCATATCACCAAAGTTGTTAGGAAAAGTCAAGGTGTTTTGAAAAATGTGACTCTTGATATCTATCGAATCATCCAGATTTTTCAAGGTGATAATCATATTTATTACAATATGAACGAATAATGTTACCAGATTGGTGCTGAAGAGGCCATAAGGCAAGTGTCTTAAGCCGAAACATCCGATGTCTACCAGTGAGGATGACAGTGTTCCATGTAGGTAAAATTTCACTTCTTTCATTTACTACATTGTGTTTGAATTCTGTTCATTATATCTGATTCAATTCGATAACGAATGCCAGAGGTATAATCGAAGTGGACGGCATTGTGCATACTTAAATGTGTCGGCGCTCGCAAAGGCCAAAAAAAACCAATACAGAGAAATGAAGCCGCTGCCAACTAGTCCACGTGGACCGAATAATTAGCGGTTCGTATTGGATAATTTTTACTAACCGAGTTTTATGATTGGCTGAAGTCACAAAATTAAATTTGAAACAGAATGCGGGGATGGTTATAGTCGCCGTGTTGTCAATGTTCAATTCAGGAATTGATCGCGATTTGAGTTTTGAAATTCGATATTGGTGCAGTTATAATTACTTGACATTTTTGTTATCTGTATAAAATGTGGCGTTCTTGGACAAGTAGTAATAGTAATAAGAAGTGTGATAACAACGCAGACTTTTTCCTGTGTAGTGATTCCCATAGCGATGGTGAACAATGCGAAAAAGAAATACCAGTGAATAAGATTCGGATGCATTTGAATATTGAAACATAGAGAGTATTTTTCAATGTATATATCAGATTTGTATACATCAGATTTGACCAAAATTTGTTTCTCAACTGTACGTAAAATAGTGAAAAACAAATATTATGAACGCAACACGCGCTTTGGTACGGGATTACCAAAACCTTCAGATATTTACCTAATAAAATCATTGAAAAAAACAATTAAAATCATTGAAAAAAACAATATGTGACTGTTACAAAAGCAATAAGATTTCTACAACTGAAATAATAAGGAAGAAATTGAATACTTCGGGCCATAACGTGAACTGCTGTGACAAAATTCTTCAGAATTGGATAAAGAAACTAGGATTTAGATTTGAAATTATAAAGAAACGTCAAGCAGTTATGGAGAGCAGAAGAATAGTGGAATAGCGTAACCAATACTTAGAACAAATAACTGAATATAGACAAGGACAACGGCAAATTTTCTATTTGGAGGAAAGTTGGTATGACACTCAAGACACAGTTACGAAAGAGTGGACTGATGGTTCGAGAATACATACGCCTGACATGCCTGTAAACAAAGGATCGCGACTAATCATTGTGCACTGCGGAGAAAGTAAAGGATGGGTTCCGAATACTTTGAAGTTAGGTAGAAAAAAGTTGAGGACTGCAATGTTGACTATCATAAGAACATGGAAGCTAATAATTTTGAAGAATGGTTTGAAAATACATTGATCCCAAATTTGGATGCGAATAGTGTAATAGTTCGTGACAACGCTTCCTATCATTCGCGACAGTTCATCAAAGTGTCGAATAAAAATT
>WOGP01007965.1:0-11455 GCA_015342065.1 Leptinotarsa undecemlineata
ACAAATATCTTTCTAGATGTATCTAGAGAGGTCTCTGTACCCGCCTAGAATTTTCTCGGCGTGTCAGACCGCTTTGTAGGCGGTCATACCTTTGATCACAGAGGCAACGGTCAGGGCCGGCTTCAGATTCATTACAATACACATACATAAACACACACATATAAGTAAAAAATAGTATAATAAGGGTGTACAATTATAACAATTTGACAATGATTTTAGTTGAGGTTGAAATATAATTAGGAGCCCAGAACCTCTTCTACGCTATAGAAAGCATTATCACTGAGATATGTTGATATTCTAGTCCTAACTGCTGACTTGCTACCGCTCATATCTATTAGATTTTTCATCTTATCGAAACATTTCACACCAACATATTTTGGGGAATTTTGACCAATGAGAAGCCTAGAAAATGGCGGATGAATATTTTCCTTATTTCTTGTATCATGTGCATGAATTAGATCTTTCTTCAATAACGTATTTTCATTGTCCTTTATAAACAATATCAAGTTCAAGATGTAGAGACAAGGTACGCTAGTATTTTATAATTTCGGAATAGTGGCTTACAAGATTCTGAAGGGTGAGTTTTATTTATAGCTCTGATGATTTTTTTTTCGTTATTGTTTTAAGCTTATTTGAAAAAAATATTTTTAACTTCTCAGCTCGATGTTCTTTAAAATCGTGTTTTTTAGTTTTTTAAATTCACTGTAGAATTTCATTTTAAAAAATCATTGATGTAATATCAAATATAGGTCCTGCATTATTTAAAAAACTTAAAATTTTAATTTTTGAAATTGATTGTTTCTTTCCTTTCGTTGGAAGATTCCCACATTTTTTGTAACAAGATGGAGAAGTAGAAGGTCAAAATTTTTTTTTCCAAAAATTAATCCCTCCTAAGAATATATTCGACTTGGAAAATTTGGGAAATTTCAGGCCGTGAAGATAGAAAAAATAATAGTAGAAAACAATACGCACAATATTACTTTCAAGTGTTGTTTCCTTTCATCTATATTGAATATTCCTATACACGGTGGATATGGTGGAAGACCAAGGATCTTGGTCCAAAGTAGAATAATTCC
This sequence comes from Leptinotarsa undecemlineata, assembly GCA_015342065.1. Taxonomy (NCBI): domain Eukaryota; kingdom Metazoa; phylum Arthropoda; class Insecta; order Coleoptera; family Chrysomelidae; genus Leptinotarsa; species Leptinotarsa undecemlineata. The sequence goes on from WOGP01007965.1 coordinate 1,077, forward strand.
CATTATTATTTTTATAATTACCAAAATTTATTTTTGTTTGTGCACACCCTAACGGGCATAAGCATTCAGCCAATCTTTGGATAGCTAAGTAAGAAAATTAATATAATATAGTAGTAAGTTGAGAAATTTTGCTGGTGGGGTTGGGAAAATTTGGATTCCCTCCCTCCCTCTCGATCTGAAAAGATCGTGAATATGATTGTTCTATGTGTGTTTTGGAAAAATATGATCTAGTTCTCCAAAACACAGATTAAGTACAGATGCGAAAGCTTTGATGCCGCCTTTGATGTTCAATGGCTCAAAATTCGTAACCTTGAATATGATGTGTATACCACCTTGATATACATGGAGAAAAAGGTTTGGTTGATTTCAACGATTACATCTTAAGGTACACTGAAAAAACATGCTTTCACTATTCACAGTAAAGGTGATGGTATTTTTGTGGTACATTATGATGAAATAAAGAAACTCGTATATTGATAAATTTGATTACAGAGATAAGTAGATATCATCAATTAAGTTCAATAGTGAAATTTGATAAAAATTAGGAATATTTTTAATCATTTTGTATATTACAAAAATTACACTTCTTATTGGTTGAGATAAATTTCAGAGATAAAGGAACAATACAATAGCAAGCAGACTACCTTGTCACCCAATAACTGGTGAACATAAACATAGGTTTTCCTAAATTATCATCATCTATTCTCCTTAAACAAGAGACTTCTTATTTGAAGACTTATTTGAAAAATCTAACAATGGGACTTGTTTATTCATTAAATTCAATTAATTCAAATAACAAAGCATACATAATTATCAATAACAACATAAAATCGATTTCAATAGACACATTTTGATGAAATATGTCATAGATAAATGTTTATTTCACTACATTACATATATTTTTAGCAAGTAAAAATTACCAACACTAATGAAAAATAAAGTTTAAAAATAAATTTAACCAAAATAAAAAAATCTATTAAATACAATCACCAAACATATGAAAATACACAGAGAGGATAAATTTTGATGAAGGTTTGTAAAGTATATCAGTACCACAAAAAGTCTTTCATCAAAGAACTGACGACATTTACATCATGAGTAGGTATTTTTGTGCAATATAATATATACATGGGTAATATATAGCATGGGTACTAGTGACCTTAACAATAGTTATATTATGAAAAAGCATTGATTTTTGTGCATGATGCATTTGATAATACAAAATATTCCAGAGATCACTAATAAATGCCATCCGACGAAGACCAATGAGGAGGCTAAACACTTCTTCGTCAAGTTTGGAAGGAATATAATTACAAACTGAGCAGATGTCCTTCTAAGAACACAATATGTATCCAAAATCAAGGATGAGATAGTATTGAAAACTTTTTTCTTTTTCTTAGCTTTATTATTCTTCATTTCCTTATTTGAGAGTTTCAATGTATAGAATATATTCAATCTGATAAATAATTTGAAGTTAATGAAATCTTCACTAGGAGACCTAAGTCCACCATTACAACTTTGATTATTCTCAAACACTTTAAAATTAGTCAATAATTTATTATAATCTAAATTATTAGCCTCTAACGAGTATACTCTACAAACTTCACAACTGTGCTATTTGCTGCTTCCAATTGTTATATAGTCCTCTCACCATGATAACACGAGCATTTTGAGTAAGTAATATTTCTTTTTTTGCCATTTTATCAACGTTTTGTTTGTATGATCGAACTGAATTTTATAGCGTTAACCTTGTTAATAAAACACTACTTCAACATTTAACTATTTACTTTGATAGCAGATATTGGAATATTTTCACAGTGTTTGAATATGGAAAAGAACAAACAGATGTTTAACTATTGCCGTTTACGACAGAACTGACACTAATATACATTGAACCGATCAATGCTCGCTCGAGAGGGATGAACCGTGAGAGGTTCAAGTGTTCTGGAATGCAGCCACATAGTATATTCAGGGTGGTATGAGACATAAGAAAATATGAATAAAATGAACCATCACCGTACATGCCGCCCCTTTGAAAGAATCTACTTTCAACTTTAATGCAAAATAAAAACAATAAAACTAACGTTAGTTGCATATAGTGAAAATGAATGAAAATGAAATGAATGAAAAATTGTTAGTCAGTAGGAACAGTTTCTATTGGCAACACACATATTTTAGAAGCTCTTCTAAACACGCCTTTAGGCGTTCAAACAGACACTACGAGCACCACACTGTCTTCACCGGGATGAACTCATGACTGAATGTTTTCATGCATTTTTTCCTTCTCATAGCTCTTAGTTTCTCACGCAACTTCATCTTTCGTGGAGTTCCACAGCTCAAAAATGATGGTGCTTGAGTACCAGTTGTTGGAGAGACTATACAACTTGAGAAAGGTGAAGAACCCTGACCTGAGACTGGAAAAAACTGTAATGTAATGCGTTGATATAGTGAGGGTATATATGTTTGATACAACTTTTTATTTACCCTAATTTCTTTTCAAACTGGTACATACATCATGTGTGTAAAGAAATACATGAGTTAAAGGAAATCAAAATAACCCCACATAGAATAATAGTTGATATTGTTTTCTTTCCTAATATTTCATAAAAATATACCTGACATATCTGTAGCTAGAGGAGAAGTTATGGTTTCTGCGTGCATGAAGATGTTACTACTAACGTCTAAAAATAACAAATTATCATTTAGAAATGCAGAAGATATTACAATCAATTTGTAAACTTGGGACACAACACAAAAAATATGTACTAAGAACATGCAAAATGGTACTCACCATCCAAGACAGCACTTTTCTTAGGAGGTCCTTCGGAATTATCATCATCGATAACTTTCAAGGAGTGCTTAGTGGCACTGTGAGGAAATATGGATGGAACTGCATTTTGGAATAGATGTTTACGAGTTCCAGATTGAGAAATGACTTCTTTGGCAAAATGTTTTTCACATACCCTATAGTTTCTTTGCAATGCATGGATACTTCTACCTAATAAATCCTCTCTGGTATATAACTGCAGCCAACAAACAGCCTCAAAAAAATGAACAAAATATCAATTTATTTGCATGGGACATTTCCAAATGATTATAAATGAAATTTTCAAAAAGCTGCGTGGAGATAATGCTGTGAAATGAAAATTATTAACATTTACCTACCTTGTAGAATCCTCTTGAATTCTGAACAAACTTGTATTTTTCCCAGTTTTTGTAAAACAACCATGAACAACACAAACTGTTACTCCTTTGCTAAACATTCTTCTATGTAAAAGATATTTCACTTATTCACAAATTTTATTACATTCCAATAGTTGTAAACAACAAAGGAACATTAAGTGAAAAGTGAAGTTGATGTGAAAAGTGAAGTTGAAGTTAAAACAACCTGTAACCGCATAAGCATATAAAAACTAGATTTTGGCGGGAGGCCTAGCTTTCGCATCTGTACTTGATCTGTGTCCAAAATAAGAAACTTTTGTCCGATATAACCGATCTTATAGGTCTTACCGTTACCGAGATAGTAATAGGTAATTTACGAAAGTCCGGAAAATATTTTTTTGGATGCTTGTTATATTTAAATGACTCGTGTTGAAGTCAGAACAAGAAGGTGAAATTCCGTTTCCCATTTTCAGCAAATGACGTCGTTGAAGTTCGACGAATGTTATGGCCTGTGTATTTTGGTTGGATAAATCTAAAAATTCTTTGATTCTCAAACCTATGGATACCAACAGGCTAAATCGAACATTTTCCTTTTTTGTAATTCATGAATAATATGTTATGTGGAATATGGGATGACCGTAAAGATAAATATTGCCTATACAACAGCAGGTTTTCTTACCCAGTTACAACAATAGTTCTTTCAATACGTGTTTTTCATCTGGTATTTTCACAAGCAACATGTTGTCCTTGTCTTTTATCAATTAATATTTTTGATAGTTCTTCCCGTCTACACGCACCGGCTAACCCAATAATTGTTGCTACCTTACGTTGATACTTTTATATCCAAAAATCGTAATATATTGTTAAAATTATTTTTAGCATTAGATATGTTTCATTATTTGCTTCCCTAATGAATTTGTTAATCTGCTCGCTGTTGAAGAAGTCTGATTCTTTACTCTATAATCATCATTCCACCTTTTAAGAAATGCGATAACCTTTGGGAAAGTTGCTATGTTTACATTCTCCTTCCCTAAAATTGTACTTCACAACATAGAGTACATGATGGTTTATACTTTCACAGCTGATGTTTTCAGTGGTTTAACCATCATGGCTTGCTGTCCGATGTCACGGATAGAATTGGAAAACTAATGGGCAAACACGACATCGAAACAGTCTTCAAACCCACGAGGAAGATACAACAAAGCCTCAGGTCGGCTAAAGACAAAAGAGACCCATTATCAGCAGCGAGGGTCTATCGCATACCGTGCACTTGTGGAAAGGAATATATAGGAACCACCAAACGATCCATGGGAACAAGACTAAAAGAGCATAAAAGGAACTGCGGACTAGGCCAAACGGACAAGTCGGCTGTGGCAGAACACGCACTTAGAGTAAAGAAGATTACATAATTTTGTTTGAAAACACAGAACTAATTACCCCCAACCAGGAATACCATAGCCGACTGGTAAGGGAGGCAATAGAGATCCCCAAACACACGGAGAAATTCAACAGAAAAGAAGAAGCGGTGAACCTCAATCGAATATGGAACCCAATTTTAAGGAATTCTAGAATAACGAACAGGACAACAGGCATCAAGATAGTTAATGATCCAGGGTCAAGTGCAGGTTCGAGTACAGGTACAGGTGCAGGTACAATTACAGGTACAAATTCAGGTACAAATAGACCAGATTACCTGACGAGGCATAACTACGCTTTACGAAGCCTAAAAGGTAGTCATCGGACAGCAAGCTATGATGGTTAAACTTCTGAAGAAGCTAGTCACTCGCGCCAGCGAAACGTCTGGAAGAAATTCCAAAAACCCACGGCTTTCAAACTTGAAAAGCAATAACACTGATAGAGTACATGCTCCACATGGTAGAGGATTGGACAGTTTCAGATATTTGCGCTAAATAAACAGAAATTACATCCTCTGTAATAATTTTGCATTTCTTCATATATATCCATTTCGAGAACAAATCATGATTGTTTTCGTACCTGGACTTTGATTTTTCAGGCAATATTTATGCAGTAGCAACAGCTGCTGCGGCATTGAAAATTTCGTAAGGCACATTTTCAAACTCACTATCGCGCTGATGCTTTCCATAGATTATTGCGATAATTGCGAACAAAACCCATGCTATGGTAATGGTCTACTGTATTTATCAAAAGCATAGCTATACAGATTTTCATATTTACAATGACAACATCGATGTGATTCTTCTCGATGAAAAAACCTACGCGACGATTGCCGAATTTTTGTCCTATCGGTTTCTTGCCAGAGTTTGTTTGCACTTCAACTTTCGATCAAATCAAGGTCTCTTTTGTTAAGAAATTCAAAATATTTATATCACTTCATTTTGAATAATGTGCTCTGATCCTTGATGTGAAAATGAAATTGTTATAAAAAATTAGGCTCACATTGGCCAACACTTGATTTAGAATTATTCTTTAAAAATTGGCAATAAGTTAAAGGAGCTGAAGACAGCTCAGTCAAAAAAAAATTCCTTTCAGTAAAAATTGTTACATTTGGTAGTGATTAAAATAATATTTTACCTTATGTTACCTAAGTTTTTAATGCAGTTTGAATTTTTTTGTCAATATTTTTATTTCTACCCTGGAATATTTAATTAGAATATAGCGATAAAAAATGGTTTAATTGGAATACCTCTGCTATTCTTATCAAACTGACAGAAGAAGAAGGAGAAATGTAACCTCCCAAATTTTCTGAATATCCTGATTTAAAAAAACATGCTGCTACTTCCAAAAAACCATTAAAAACGTTATTGCGTTATCATATTAGTTTCTAACAAAAAGGAACCCATGTTGTATAAACTTTTTTATCAGAAATGACTTCCTCCTTCATATTGAACCATGACTTATGAAATATCCTGTACAGTAAATTACTATTTTCTTCCATGTTCTGTATATTGCAAACTAGTTATATCCTTCAGTCATTTTCTTATTAAGATTTGAATTGAGATTTTCAATCGGTTAAGTATTGGTGAACATTTAATATTTCCTATTGATGAAAATTATTGATCAACGTCTCATTTATTATCCGCCTTGTTACACTGTATACATAGTGACATTACCGAATAGTTTGTAGTACTCTGAAATTCGTTGTATTTGCTTGTATATTCAGTAAAAATGTACATGGGGATCATAATTGAACTAAATCAGTAGATATTTTAATATAAAATATAAAGAAATAAGCACTAATCGTTTGTTATTTTTCTTTTGGCAAGTTCTTTTTCAAAATTCCAATGTATTCCATTTACATTTTCAGAGAGGTTTAGGATGTATGCCTAAAAGAGGTCTCAAAACTTCTCAGTGTGAAATATTCCGTTTTTATAAACTTCATGCGACCAAGGGTATGTGTGAACCTATCAGCATGATTGTACCTCGTAAAAGTGACCAGTTTCACGATGATCTCTATCCCGATACAATTAGTTCTAAGCCTGCACTCTCAGCTCAAGAGTGGATTAGAGGATCCAATGCAATGCCCATTCTTGTATCAATGAAAACAGGTGAGTAATAATGGGGAATGTTCCTCAATTTGGGTTATTACAACAAATGCAAGTTTGATCAAAATAAAGTTGAGTTTAATTTATGAGTTTTTCAAATTCACTTCGAAAAGTATTCAAATTGATGTTTCAAATATTGGGTTTTAATGGGGAATGTTCCTCAATTTGGGTTATTACAGTAAATGCAAGTTCGAACAAAATAAAGTTGAGTTTAATTCATGATTAAAAAAGGAAAATTAACTTTATAAATCAACAATTAACGCAAAATATAAATTATAGTTCAATACCACCTCCACAAGCCACATAAACAACAGTTGTTTTGTTATTTATTCATATAGAGGAAGATAGGTTAGGTGCACATATGTCACATAATGTCTCGGAACTCTGAACATTAGTAAACAGAACAGCACACCTCTGAAATATGTCATCTTTGTTTGTCTCATACAGGTAACAGATTCATTGTCCTTTATTAGCGATAACCGATGTTGCCAAATGGTGAAATAGAAACGAATCCTTTTAAATCTTGAATGCATTATTTAATTGCTTTTTTAAAGTATTTCTATAATTTTTGAAAGAAAAAGGTTGAAATGATAAGTTTAAAATGCGTTGTTTTAGAGCTCTTTTATGAAAACTACTTGATTTTCGTCAGGAGGAACATTCTCCATTGGAACACATACAGAGAATTACATGTTACAAACTTATGAAATTAAAGCAGATTAAAATTAATTCCTCTTCAACTTATGAATGAAAATATATTTTATAATTGGAAACTTTCCTTCTTGTACACATAGTTGAAAAATACAGAGAACAAGTGTAGTCAAGATGTGCAGAATGGAAGAGAGATGAATTCGTATACTATATCCCTCGATGGCGGGGAATTTCTGATGAGGTGGTTTTTCATTATAGCTATTTTCGTACTAAAACTGTTACCATTTCACCAAAATGTTATCTGTTTATCAAACTAGCACCAAGGTTTGCATCCAATTGAAGATCTGGGATCATAGAGGTGGCAAATGAATCATAAAAGTAAATTGGTGGAGCTTCTAATCTGTATGTTTCATTAGAATGTATCTTTCATAACATTTCACGGATATATTATTCTACAGGTTATGGCATTTCCTTTTTTCATGTTGAATTGTAGATGAATGAATGTTATGAGTTCGGACTTCCAAAATTAATAACTCTATTCATAATAATAATTACACAATTTTCACAAACATTTTAATTTGTGTTAGCAACAAGGGCGTCGCCAACTGGGGGCAGGGGAGGGCAGTTGCCCACCCCTCCTAGAGATCAAATGTAGCTAGTCGCAAAGCGACCAAAGTGTGAGCAAGACTTCCTTGTCTATTAATAAATTCTGCATCGCATGACAAAATGTAAATAAATTCACAAGGTTTGATGTATGAATTGAAGGGGTTATTTTTTAAGGAGTGATTAATTTTTGGGAAAAAAGTTTTTGGCTTTCTACTACTCCATCTTGATACAAAAAAAGGTGGGGAGGGAATCTTCCAAAGAAAGGAAGGAAGTAATCAATTTGAAAATAAGTAACTCTATACATGGATGTGTAGATCATGCAAAGAAATGAAATACAGATACTGACCAATCATCAAAAAATATTAACAAGCATTCATTGGGAAAAAACAAAAATATTGGCTAATTATTTTACTAATTTTGGTACAAATGTTATATGACAAACTCACCCTTAAGCTGTTCGCATGTAAAACGAACCCCAATTTTATATGTTTGTATCATACTATAGAAAACTATACTAGTCATAATCTAAAAAAAGAAAAAGCACCCGGAATTCATGGTATCATGTCCAAAACCCTTCAAGATGTCACGCAAATCCAGAAAATTTAACACGGATCTTATAAATCATACCTGTAATCATTTTATTCCTATATATGATGTCAGATGGTTATTTACGGGATCTGTTCAAAAACCAAAGTGAATGTTCAAATAACACGGATTGGGTACATTCGATTAGCGATTTTTTTATTTCTTTGTGTTTGTTGACGAACATATATTCACGGTTCCAGCTGTTCAATTGATTGGTGAGAGACATAAAAGTTAGGAGTTGTTGCTTGTTCGGCGATTTTTTGCTATCGACAAAAGGTAATAAAATTTCCATCGAATTATAGGTGAAAATTGAATCAAGTGTTCGAACACTTGAAATGTTGACAGTGGCATACAGTGATTGTACTCTGAGTCAGAAAATTGTTGTGGTACAAGCTCGCCCTGGAACCACCAACAACCGATGACAATGTTCAGAAAGTGAAGAAAATTGTTATAGAGACTCGTCAAATCACTATTAGAAAAGTTGCTGAGGATTTCGGCATATCGGTTGGCGCATGCCATGCAATTTTCTCGGAAATTTCGGGCATGAAGCGTGTGGCAGCTAAGTTCGTTTCAAAATTGCTGGAATTTTACCAAAAAAAAAATCAAAGGCGAACCATATTTGCTTGAAAGGGTCATGACTAGTGACTTCAAAACCAATGTCCAATCGTACCAATGGAAAAGCCCAGGAGAGTGTAGATAAAATAAAGCACTCGAAATCTGATCAAATGTCAAGGTTTTGATCAGTGTTTTTTTTTTGATTACCGTAGCGTGACGCATCAGGAGTTCTTGCCTCGGTAAATTATTCAATTTATTCAGTGTAGTGTATATTTATCAACTATTATTAATTATCACTAGCAAAGAATACCAGAGACAAGGGCATATAGACATGAAATGCCTTTGCAGCAATTACCCAATCCCAATTGTTTTCTTCATATAATTTTATAATAAATGTTGATTACAACGAGTGTTTCGAAGTAAACAGACAGAAAGAAAGCGAGGAAGACGAGAAGAGGATATCGACAGTGTATTCAAACAGAACATCGAATTTTTGTATGACTAATTACAATTTTTTTATTCCTTGTTGATTTCATTTCAACTGAAAGGGTATTGTATGATTTAGATGCGAAATAGAAGAATGATTTTTGAATAATTGTTTTTTTCAAAAGTTGTGAAAAGATATTTTGGGAAGAAACATCTTTTGAAGGCACTGACATTCATAGAGCTCACGATGTTTCATGACATTCACCTCATTGTATAATGAAATAGTGGTGAAACAGTTTGAAGATTTTGAAGTGTAGTTTTAAATATTCCACCCCAAGCCGTTATGCAAAATATTATAATTGATTTGGCTAGTGCGTTATATAACATCATAAGCATTTTAATTTGTCAACAATAGATTCAAGAACGGACAAATTAATTTGCAGGTAGTGATTACACTAGTTAATTACCGTAATATCAATTAGGATAATCATCATCATCATCAATCATCATCAAAGTCCACATCGGACCAAAAAATTTTATGTATATATACTGCTAACCCTTGTCTTTGGATTCAGAATAAATTTGCTTCTCCTGAAGATGCTAACGTTGTTAGCGAAACGCGCGTCGAGTGCAAAAATATCAGTTTGGTGTTAGGGTAATTGATCTCTAGAAAAGGTTTTCGAAAATCGGTTTGCAAAACCACTCACTACCTCACCTAACCTCACGAACACACGGCACTGATAAAGAAATATTGTGTAAAGGACAAACAATTAGTATTCAGCCAGTCCAGCTAGCCGAGCCTTTATTCCTCAACTACATATGATAACACGTTTACTAACTATCTGGGTGACTAGGGCCACAGGCAAGGAATGT
>WOGP01007966.1:0-11455 GCA_015342065.1 Leptinotarsa undecemlineata
GTTATGAAATTTTTAATAATAAATACCCTAGTTAATACGTGTCGCAGAATACAGTTAGAAAAATTGAACAAAAGTTTCGTGAATCTGGACATGTGAAAAATATTGGAAAACCAGGTAGAAATGTTCAATTCAGTGATGAAAAAAAGTTAGATGTATGTACTTCAAGAGATTGAGGAAAATTCGCATAAGGCAACTCGAGAACTTGCCGCCGACAATTATGTAAGTAAATCATCTATTTTGAGAGTTTTGCATAAAGAAAAATACCACCCTTACAAAGTTCAGTTGGTTCAGGAGTTGAATGAAGATGATCCTGATAGAAGGCAAGATTTTTGTGAATTCATGATGAACATAATGAACGCAGATTTGCAGTTCATAAACAAAATAGTGTTTTCTGATGGAGCAGAACAGACAGAACTGTAGATATTGGAGTAGAGAAAATCCTCACTGAATGTATGCGACTTACACTCAATATTTTGAAAAATTTAACGTTTGGGCTGGTATCATTAACAATAAAATTATTGGCCCTTATTTTTTTGAGAGCACTGTTGATGGCGAGGTTTATCTAGATTTTTTAGTGCCTATATTACAAATACATTTTCCTGATGTTAATCATCCAAATGAGATAGATCAAACTATTTACTACCAACAAGACCAATGAGACAGTTAGAAATTATTTAAACGAGGTTTTTTCCAATAGGTGGATTGGAAGACGTGGAACAATCGAATGGCCAGCTGCATCCCCCGATTTGACTCCTCTCGATTACTTTTTATGAAGTTATTTAAAATCTAAAGTATATTTCAATAGACCAAACAATATTGCTGATTTAAAAGTTAGAATAACGGAAGAAATTAACAAAATAACACCCGAGGTCATACAAAATGTTGTACGAGAATTCCAAAATCGCCTCGGTTATTGTCAAGAAGTTAATGGTGGTCATTTTGAACATTTAATTGTAAAGTACATTGAAAAATACTTTCTAAATATTATGTGGCATTATTGTCTTCATTCTACGTAAAGTTTTGTGATACTTAAAGACATTAATAAAATTTTACATCCTAAAAATCAATTTTCTCAGTTATGATTGCAATTGCCATTATATTGCTGAACAGACGACTAAAATCCCTTTGCAACAAGGAGCCACACGACCTCCTTTGTTATTTAAAATTTTCGAAGGGGTGCTTATAATTCAGAAGGGGTGCTGGAGGGGGATAATATTTTCATACTGTAAATTGTCAATTAAGAAATAAAAATCGACCTGTTTCAGGTTTTTTTCACATAATACATAATAACGCTAAAAATGAATTTATTCCATACATATAGACCGCACTGTATATTTGGTCAATAAATATTAATCAGTTTTTTGTTATTGTATTTAATTCTAATTCATCCAATACATGTGTATTGTAGGTTACCTTCAATTTGAAATTAATTCAATTATGCGGATACTGTAGTGGATGTTTCTGTTTGTATCCCGAATATATAAATGAATAAATGAATCGATTATTTATGACATACCCGAAGATATACCGGAAACGTATTGAAACTTTTCCCATCCATGCCTCAAAGTTGTAATGTTATGTGTAACTGAGGAGCAGATTTTGGTGCAATAATAAGCAATCCAAGTCAAAAGTATAAATTTCAATGTTCGTCATCTATCAAAGAAATTGAGAAATTTCACAAAATTTTGGGGAATTTCAGTTAAATTTTTATATTCTGCAAATGAGAATCAAAATCGCAAAATAAGAATATAATTTTGAAAGATAAGGTTTCTACTTTGTCTCTGATCAATTACTTTTTCAATATTCAAAAGAAGAATTCTGGAAACAGCAAAAAAATAATAAGGTGCAACCCACATATTATGTCTTACCCTTTGGATTGTCTGCCAATACCTGTTAAAAAACTTTTTTGTCTACATGTTAAATTCCAGGACGAATGGCCACATCAAAGAATTACATGTTTTTCCATATTGTTTCTTCAGATAATATAATGGTGAAGGAAAGAAAGGAAGTTTTAGACGCCCAAACACATTATGAATTATGGTGAATTCGCAAGGACTATTAGGTTAGAAACTTTATGGGCGAAACTGCGTGTTACCAGTGAAATTTTGTATTTTTCGAAGAAATGTCGCGTATAATGAAACTAAAAAATTAAATAAATATAGTTTAAAAAAAACTGAAAAACTCGCTTTTAAAGAACATCGATCTATAAAGTTAAAAATATGTTTATTAAATAAGCTCAAAACAATAACAATTAAAAAATACTAGTATTATTGTAAAAAAAGTGACGGGCGCCTAATATACAAAAAAATGCACAAAGCGCCCGCGCTTTTTTCACAATAATATTAGTATTTATGTTCATTATTGTTTTAAGCTTATTTAAAAAAATACTTTTAACTTTTTAGTTCGATGTTCTCTAAAAACGCGTTTTTTAGTCTTTTTAAACTATATTTTATTCAAACTATGGGATCAATCAGCCGTATATTGTATATAGAGCCTGAAAATCAGCTACCAAACCCAGGGAAGGCAGCAGGCGCGGGGGTTAATTTAAAAAAATGCTTTTTTCAAATGAAGAAATACATGTAAAGTGAGTTCGAATTATATCAAGGGGGTTACGTACAGCGCCCTCTGCCCGCGAATAGATCAAGCAATAACGCCGAGCATTCAAACGGGAATAAATATTAAATGAAAAGGAGAGTTACAAACAAACAGACAAACATACATACAGGTGAAGCTAATAAAAGCGTATTATAAAATTTCAATTTTGTCATAGAGATGACATTCACTCTGTATACGGGATATGTTGAAAAAATAAGGTGAATTTTCATTTCCTCAAAAAATGTTCTTTCATTCATTAATTTCTATTTTGTCTCCTTCAAAGTAGTGCCCCTCAAATATAATACACTTGTGCCAGCGTTTTTTCCCATCCTCGAAGCAGTTCCAATATCTATTTTTGGTATGTCCTTGAAGCTCTCTCAGCGATTCGGTTTGAACCTCAATCATCGCAAAACGCCGTCCTTTCATGGGTCTCTTCGAACTTGGGAACAGGAAAAGTCGCAGGGGAGCAAATCTGGTGAATACGGTGAAAGAGGCTTGATTACGGTGTTGATTTCGGGAAAAAAATACGAACAAATTGGTCGCCTAACACTTCTGACTTTTATGCATTCACCAACAAACTAAACATGTTAAACAGCTGAAACTGTGAACATATGTTCTAGACGAGTGTACCAACATAAAAAAAATAAATAAAAAAACGCCAATCGAATGTAAGTAGCCCGCGAAAATTTAACATATTATCATCTCATTTTTCTCAGATATGAATGAGAACTGATAATATCATCAATAAAGTGAAAGAAGATAATTTAGGGCATAGAGGAAAAATGAGTTAGGACAACCAAATCGAAAACACTATCTGGGGACAGATAGTTTCGAACCACTTTATAAATAAAAATACCCCAATCACCTGATGACTCGACTAACAATGATGTCGGTGAAGAACAGAGGGAGTATTTAAATTCGAAAAAACTAATGAGGATGTCACAGTTAAGGTTGTTTAACATATATGATGTGGCTATAATAATAAGACTAAATAATGTTCGGCTGCAGGACTTGATGAATATTAACGATTTAGGGACTTCGGATACGAAATATGAAAATTGAAAGGGACATTCTCTTAGGAGACATTAGTTTATGGAAAAAGTTGTTTGACTTCAACTTCTCCACTTCGTTTGCAAGTTTCACACGATTTTGTTGTATGAAAATGGAGAGGGAAAAGCCAAAAATATAGTTGCCCGAAATATTTAAATTATCAGCGAGCGCATCTGAATCTACATGTTTCCAAAGCATTGGCTAACATACGTACAGGGTGTTTTAGAACTCCAGCTAACTGATACGCCGATAAATTTACCCAGCTGCCGGCATGTTATAGTGATGAGCCTATTGATATTGATTTCATTTTCTAGGTTGTCTATGAAAATTTCAGCTAACAAGGGACTCAAACAGATTTCCATTATGAAACCCTCGCTACAGGAGTAAAAATTGTTTATAGTTTTGAACAACTATTCCTTTTGATAATAAAAAAATTAGGGGGCCCCACTCTTTCGTTGCCCCAGGGCATGCCTGTCTCAAATAGGAACGCCACCTAAACTTGACCGCTTGATGATGCTAACTTTCTTAACGAAACAAGTATGCTACAACATCTTATAAAGCTACAAAACACTCTAGTAACCTAACCAAACCATTCCACGCACTGGAAATGCCACAAAACTTTTCTCGAAGCAGAATTTCGCCAAACAAGATGAATCTGTGTTGACACTACTCAAGCTTGTTGTCCGTCGTCGGTTGACTGTCGGCGTTTCGCCAAGAAGAGTAGTTTGCATCTTCAGGATAATGTACTTCATTTAGAAAAAAACTTGTTTACTTTCAATAGGTACATAGAAGTCGATGAGAGTCATTTACGAAAAGCGTCAGAACAAAGGAGTAAATTAACAGACGCAAAGAATTGGAACAACCTCCAGAAGTCATCAAGAGTATTGTGAAAGTTATAAAGGTGAGCAACAGCTTTTCCTACATTTCAACTTTTAAACCTAATGAAATGAATGGGTTATTGACTTATGAAATTCTCATTTTGTACTTTTAGTGAAGACAGAAACATTTTTCAAGTCTACAGAAGTTCGAAATTTGAAACATTATTGAAAAAAAAAACACTTTAATTGTTGATTAAATAATTTTTCATATTCATTTACCTCAAATATATTGAATGAACTGAAAAACAAGCCTTGTTTAAAAAATGTATCGGAGTTACGAAACGTCTTAAGGCAGAATCATAATGATGAATCATTGGACCACCTTGAATGTACAAAAACTAATTAGTTGAAAAAAGCGGAATGGACTTGCACTTGCCAATTTTCATCAACAATAAAGAAATCACTTTCGTTAATCTCTTTTAATTATTTTAATTAGAAAATTAAATGAAGTATGATAACGCAGTCTACGGTTTTAATAAAATGTGGGCTGTAAGATATACACTTACTCACCACTTCCGTCCTTCCTTTGTTTCGGTCCTGCCATGGATTTTGTTTCATTAAGGGGATCATTATAATAGTTGGCGGTGTCGTTTACACGAATATACAGGCACTACCGAATATACAGGGTCTTCTAATGAGATCCTTCTATTTTTAAATTTAAACAAAATGTGTGACATATAGTCGATATTTTTATTCGTTTCGAAGACGTATTGATGCCATTATGTGTGGAATATAACATCGTTCAAATGTCCGTCACGGTTTCTCTGGGTGGAGCGCATCCAAAACGTCCAATTTTTAACGATTCGGGTGCTTAAATCAGGCTGAATTTTATCGATGGCATAGGCTATGTTGGCTTTGAGAACCGCTGTGGTTTGTGGCTTATTCGCGAAAGAAGTTGGTGATCATCGAGCTATAGTACTTGGAGATAGATCTGGTGACCTTGGAGACCGTTCCACAGGTCCTCGGTGCTCGATCAGTCGTCCTGCATAAACAGTATTCAAATAACTCCTCACAGCAACTGCAAAATGAGGAGGAACTCCATCTTGTTGCAGAATAATGCCCATGTCATATTCGTCTGAATTATTTTCGACAGTTGCCAGTATCAGTGGATCTATCACTGTTTCCAGCATTTCCAAATACAGGGCACCAGTCAGATTTTCCTGAATGGATAACGGACCTATAATGTGGCCACTCAGTATGCCTGCCCACACATTAACTTTTTGGCGAAACTGGGTATGAGTTGGGCGAAAAATTTGAGGATTTTCATTGGACCAGTACCTCACATTTTGTGGCTTATTTGCATACACCTGCGACTTGAGAAACCCCACAAGAAAAGGTCTAACGGGTCAAATCGCACGTACAGAATATCCCATGTAACATGAATTGTGCGGCAGGTAGCGCCATCCTATTGAAACCACATGTTGTTGGTGTTCTGATCATCCAATTCAAGCCAAAAGAAGATGGTGATCATCGAGCTATAGTACTTGGAGATAGATCTGGTGACCTTGGAGACCGTACCACAGGTCCTCGGTGCTCGATCAGTCGTCCTGCATAAACAGTATTCAAATAACTCCTCACAGCAACAGGAAAATGAGAAGGAGCTCCACCTTGTTGCAGAATAATGTCCATGTCAAATTCGTCTAAATTATTTTAAATAGTTGCCAGTATCAGTGGCAGTATCAATATCACTGTTTTCAGCATTTACAAATAGCGGACATAATATCCCATGTGATATCAACTGTGTGGCAGGTATCATCGTCCTGTTGAAACCACATGTCGTTGGTGTCCAGAGCATCCAATTCAAGCCAAAATATGGTGATCATCGAGCTATAGTGCTCGGCGTTGACAGAGATGGTCTGGCCAACGTCGTTCTCAAAGAAATATGGACCGATGCCCAAAATCCACATCAAACAGTAAATTTTTCGAGATGCATTGGACGCTCTTGGATCTCATATGGATTGGTACAGTTCAAAATCGACAATTTTTTTTGTTCATGTATCCATTAATTAGGAAACTGCTCCAGAGCCCATTCAGCGAATACTAGTCGTACGTGGTCCTTTACCTTCAGTTCCTGTATCAGTTGAATTTTGTACGGAGCAGGCCCAAGTCACGAGACAATATTCTCCTGCACACTCTCACAAACAGTGGCGATTTTTTCGGAAGATCTTGCATTTCGTCGACGTATGGGTGTTGAACGAACGTAAACTGATTTGGCAAAACAGACCGAATGAATGACAACTAATTTGACAGATGTAGCTTCAACAAGATGGCCATTATCAATTATAAAAGCGAAATAATTGAATGATGGAATTCAAGCTGATATTATTAAAGGGTGTTTCTGAATAACGTACTAATATTTAAGAAGGTGTTTTGGAGTCCATTTGAAAAAAAAAATTCATAAGCACACTTGTTACGAAGGTTTTGACTTTTCAACTATTACTTTGGTATGACCCTACAGATTTTTGTGAAAAGTAGTATGCATCTACTTTCCACGCATTTTCTGTAGTACAACCTAATATTTTTATTCTTGTCAGTGGCGTCCGCGAGGTCTGCATCGAATCATTTCAAACAGAAAAGTAATACGCCAGTGATTTTTCTTCAAGTGAAAATTACTTTTGTATTCCCCATTTTTTTCGTAGCAAATCTGGTCTCTTGATTTTTCCGAAAACGGTGTGGGTAAGTTGTCTTCAATTTGTAAAAAATATACGAACAATTTGAAATGTCACTTACCTAAAGATGCCTCTGGATCAGAAAGATCACTGATGGAAGGCACTTTCTGGATGGAATCCAGTGCCCTCTGAGACTGATCTTCATCACTCTCATCAAATATCTCTTGTTTCATCACTGAAAACGGTGTGGTATACTCGGGATCTTCATTCTATAACAATTGAAAAAATACATGAATTAACAGATATTAAGTACACAATGTGAGTCATTGTTTTGTGTTCTATAGGTCGTACGAGGTTTTTACATATATTAAATTTATCTTGTAACTCATCAACTATACAGGGTGACTCAAGGCTACAGAAAAACATCTATCACACGAAATATTTCATATCGTGAAACCTATGGGTTATTTATAGATACCACGTCTAGAAATCAACAGTTTAATTGGATTTCACAATGTTACAACTCATAACATGTCTACTCATATAGATATATTTCAGTAACACTGTTCAGTGTACATAAACATGGACTTTAATTCTTACGCCATCTATTGGGATCGACAGAAAACTGTTACCAAAAATAAACAACGTTCCTCACGGCGCGACTCGGCGGTCTGTTCTACTACCGCTAATTGCCTGCTCCCATTCTGTTTAGTTTTCACTGCAATTCAGCTGGACAAACCTAGAACTCACAAAAAGTTATGCTATTTCGATTCGAATAATACCAAAACTTGTGTTTCCTGTATTGTTAGACTCAACTGTCCACAAACAACAAGCCTGAATATACGTAGGCAAACGTCATCTATGAGATCAATCTTCACTCTTTCATTTGTGTTAAGGTTTGTTTGTGTCTTCTTGGCTTAAACAGGTTGGAGTCTGGCTCCCTTACCCTTTTGACTGGTGTTCGTGAGAGGGACAAACGGGTCATGACTGATTAATGGGATGGCAGCATGAATGTCCTCAGACATCAGCACCGCCTCTCACGTGGACCCTTACCTGGCTGGGGTGTTTGGATGAAGTCATTGTTGATCTTTTAGAGGGGGACATGAGGGCCTCACTCGACAGAGTGTCTGGGCCTTCTATATCGGGAGGGGTTGTCTATAGCATCTCTCCAGAATGGAGATATTAGACGGAGCCGCTTGTCCCCAGACGCCTGAAGCATACATGATGATAGGCTTGAACATCGTTTTATAGATCATAATCTTGTTCTTTAGGCTTATTTTAGAACGTCTGTTGATCAGAAGGTACAGACTTTTGATCCGACCCTCGATCTTTGCCTTCACGGTTGTAATGTGCGGGTCCCAGATAAGCCTACGGTCAATTAGAAGGCCGAGGTACTTTACCCGCGCATCCCAGTCGATCTCCCCTCCAGAGATCCTCACTTATCTGGCCAGAGAAGATAGCATTCTTCCCGGGTTCACTCGGATCTTTCATTCGAGGTACCAGTGCTAGAGGTCGTCCAATGCACGTTACATGTAGACGACACCGAGCTGCTGACACATGGAGGATGAGAGGAGAGCCATATCATCGGCGTAAAGAGATATCTTCACCAATGACCTCGGGAGGTCACTGGTGTGAAGTGGATACAGCGTAGCGAAGGCAGAACACGGCCCCCTGTGGCACTCCAGCGAGGATCTCTCTGTTGTCAGACAGAGAGTTCTCTACTCTAACCAGTAATGTTCTGTCTTTCAGGAAATACCCAATGCTTAATATAATTGTTTCTTTCTCTCGGGTATTCTTTTTTATTCTTTTTCAATAATTTTTAATTTCTTCTTTGTTGGTTCTTTCAGGGATTTCAAATCATTTTATATAATATCAGACAAAGGAAGTCCGAAGTAATGAAATTCTTCACTCTTTCATTTGGAGAACTGTATTTATGTGGAATAAACTTACTGAGAACGTTTTTCCAAATGAATTTAATCTCCAGCGATTCGAATCCAATGTGAATCGCTACTTTCGCACAGGCACCGCTTTTAGAGTGACTTGAGGAATTTTCTGTAGTGCTTGTGTTTTGTCCTTGGAAAAAAATAACTTTTTTTTAACCAAATGAACAAGATTTCTTATTATGGACAGCTCAAAAAAGCATTATTCGTTTATGACTCAGACTAGCACCACTAAAAGTACCTGCACATTAATATTAAGTTCAAACTTATGAGATTTTGTCATTTACTGAATAAACATTGAGATCCTCTAGTCAATAAAAAAGTCCAAACAGTGAGCAAAACTTTCAAATTAATTGGAACTTTTTTAGTCTTGGCTCTTCTGGGCTCTTCCATGGGGAATGCTCCTCAATTTGGGTTATTAAAGCAAATGCAAGTTTGAACAAAAAAAGTTGAGTCCAATTCATGATTTTTTCAAATTCACTTCGAAAAGTATTCAAATTGATGTTTCAAATGTTGGGTTTTGATTTTTAAAGACATTTGTTTCTAATTCACATATTGGCAACAGCGCCTAGAATGCTAGATCGGAGTTCAGGTTAGTAGTACGCTAGAAGAAGAAGAATCATGTCAATAGTGTCAAATTAAGGCAAAATGTAAATTATAGTTCCACTTCCACAAGCCACATAAACAACAGTTGTTTTGTTATTTATTTATATAGAGGAAGATAGGTAAGGGCACAAAATGTCATGTCACAGAATGTCTCGGAACTCGGAACCTAAGTAAACAGAACAGCACGCCTCTGAAATATGTCATATTTGTTTGTCTCATTCAGGTAACAGATTCATTGTCCTTTATTAGCTATAACCGATGTTGCCAAATGGTGAAATAGAAACGAATCTCTTTAAATGTTGAATGCATTATTTCATTCCTCTTTTTTAAGTATTTAAATAATTTTTAAAGGAAAAGGTTAAAATGATAAGTTTAAAATGCGTTGTTTTAGAGCTCTTTCATGAAAACTACTTCATTATTGTCAGGAGGAACATCCCCCATTGCCAGAGTTAACTTCGAACACATGTTTTAACGGATGCCCATGATTCTGTTCTGAGATTTCGGCCGGGAACTAGTATCGATTCTAATTCTCTTCGCCAGGAGGTCACACTGTTATTTTCTGTTTGTCATTTAGTTGGTGTTGCTAATAAATTTTATTATTTGTAAACGCTGCGTCCGACTGTTTTAACGGATGCCCATGATTCTGTTCTGAGATTTCGGCCGGGAACTAGTCTCGATTCTAATTCTCTTCGCCACGAGGTCACACTGTTATTTTCTGTTTGTCATTTTGTTGGTGTTGTTAATAAATTGTATTATTTGTAAACGCTGCGTCCGAATGATTAATAATTCACATATCATCAGTCCCGACACAATAAAAACTCATTTACGAATTATTCCTCTGTAACTCAGAAATGGACATGTGATCAAAAATTATGAAAATATGTCAATTTCTGTTTTGACAGGGTTCATGAAATTCATAACCACCTCCTTGCTGCAGCAAGGAGTTTTACAGCGATAAAACGCTCCTTTACTACATCGATAAAACTGATTTAACCTTGAAAGCTAAACCTTGAAATTAAGAACTAGGTGTCATAATTCTTGAGTCTTACGTGACTCTCAGGGCCTGGATGTCCATCATTCTCACAATTTTAATCACTATCCTAAGCAAATTGAACCAATGGAATTAAATATTCAAATATGATTGTGTTTAAAATATAATAGAACTGACAGATACTTGAAAAATATCCATTAGAACGTATTCAAATAATAATGATATAGATAATGTACTGAAAGCTAAAAAAATTATTCGGAAGGTTCTAGGTAGCAGTCATCACACCACGTAGCGTAACCTAAGTAAATATGTAAATACTAAACCCAGCGAATTCATTATTTTTTCATCTGATCGATACCGTAGATTGCTGAGGAGAGTGGTGTGATGACTGCTACTTAGGACCTTCCGAATTATTTTTTAGCTTTTCTTTTTTTTTCACCGTAGTGTGCGCTGGTCAGGCCCTATCCCCCGAAGCCCCGATACATTCGGGAGGGCGTGCCAGCATTATTAACCAAAGACCACTCTTCACACCGTAGGGTAAGTGATCATTGGGTCCGAGAATCATGTGCCCAGAGCAAGCGCAGTGAGCCAACAATGACAGCCTTCTGCATCTGTGCGGCTAAAATTTCTGCCTTAGTGCGGCAAGCCGGTATGATATTAAGATTCGAGAGTAGAGAGGACATCATTCTACCAAGGACTCCAATAATCAGAACAACCATCTTGACAGAGTGATCTGGATAGAGTCTGCGGAGTTCGAAGAGAAAATCTCGATATTTTATCCGTTTT
>WOGP01007968.1:0-11455 GCA_015342065.1 Leptinotarsa undecemlineata
AATATACAATTTACATAGTATACAATATATAATGGTCAAAATCTAAAATAATCGGCCTAAAATGTTGGACATGTACATATTATATAATAGTCAAAACCAAAAATAATCTGTTATTTATGTAACAGCATCGTTATTAAAATCTTCCTAAAATGTTACACATGTCATAAGTTATCATCCATATATTCTTTGAGAGAATAACAGGATGTATCCAAGAGCAACTCTATAGTAACCAGGTGGTTATAGATATGAGGTCTTTTATTTAATCTTATATTTTTTACTCTTAACTTTTATTGTTCATTGTTTTCGTAATTTCGCGTCATCATATTTCATTTATATTTGACTATTGATTTTTTTTTATGATTCGTATACACATATATTCTTTGACTTACTTCCATAATTTTTTGACTCCAGAACCATTCTCTTTATTAAGCGTGTCGCATCCGTTTGTCAGGTAGCTTGAATTTATTTTCTCATAGGATAGTTTCAATTCTGGGGTACCTCAAAATAATAATTTGGATTGCATGATTATAGGACGATTATAATGGACATGACATGTTTAAGGTAATTAAGGTATTCATTTGATAAGGATTGATATCTCATCCGTCTAAAAATTTTTCCAATTTTCTTATTAAATGTGACCATTGTTTTAAACATTAAAATGGTTATAGTAAGCGGTTCCAAAAGATAGATACACACACACACATCGAACTTTCGTGTAAACCTTTTTTTTTTAAACATTATGAAGTGAAAGGGGTTGCCAAGTTTTTGAAAATTTCAAGATCTTGTCTTGATTTCAAGATCAAGACAAAAAGTAATTTTAGATTTCAAGACAAGACAAGAAATTTTTGTCAATACCACGATTTCCTGTCAAGAAAAAAACAAATCTTGAAATATCTTGACTAACAATGAAAACTTTAAAACGTATTTATTTGTGAAAAAGATAATATTTTTAACGTAACACAACATATTTTAATTTATTGAACACTTTTTTTGTTGAAACGTTTTATAAACATGTAAATTAAAAGTAATAAATGATATTTATCTAATCCTAGATTTTATTTTAAATAACAAATTTAGTACTATTGTATTAAATCTCAACTAAAATTATCTTTACTGTAAAAAATATTCTGAGCCAGAATCGGGGCCAAATGACTCAGCAAACATACTATTTACTGAAGAGTCACTGTTACTCATTGTAAAAAATAAGAGGTAACTTTAATATAATGTATTTTTATCAACAATATTCACAAACTCGCATCAGAAATATAACGAAACCGATACAGACTACAACTTTGTAATATTAACCTTACTTAACTAAACTGGATAAAGCATGCAACTGCACATCAATTTTGCGTTCTGGAAATCACCGAACCGGATAATCACGAAATTTCAAGATCTTGAACTTTTTTCAGTCAAGACAAGATATAAGACGTCAAGAAAACATCAAGACAAGATTTTTTTAAATTTCTTGATTTTTTCTCAAGACAGGAATACAAAGGACACAAATCAACAGAATTCACTTCAACCTTTTTTTTCATACTTGTTATCAAAACAAGAATTCTTGTATTGCCGACCCCCCTATCAAGTCAATGTTTTTCACTTCAACAAATTTACACAAAACATTAACAAATAATCATTAAACTTCGTGTAACATATTAATGTGTTTGAGAAAAGCTAAGAGATTGTCATTATTACTCCTAATATTCTCCGAATATTTCTTTGAGCGAACGGGTAATATTGAAATTGAGTCTATCATTATGATATAGAACGCATTGGGTTAACATATGTTCAATACTTGAAATTGAATTACACTTGCTTGTTTTCTTTACTGTTTTCGCCTGTTATCAGGTGTGTGTGCTTCCATGGTAGAACTGATGCCTTGATGTTGGATAATATAGCACTAGCATAATCTGTATCACTGAACCTACGCCAATAACCCTACGTCGTTGAAGCGTCTTTTTTAATTGAAAAAAAATCATTAAACTTCCTCGTCAATTATTCTGTCTATTGGTGAAAACCATGTGAAAATATGTTCGGTAGTTTCTGAATTTGTTTCCTGTAGATCGACAGACGCGGTGAGATGACTTCATTTCACAATATGTTCTGATAAGATGTATTATTATGGAAAGGAGCATATGAAGAAAAAATAAAGTTTGAAGAACTTTAGCGAAATAATTACTTCCTGTATAACCTATAATGTTGTCGAAAATGTATTTGAGAAGTTGCATGGCAACATCGCGTGAACCTATTTAATTATAAAATCAGTTTAAAATTATCATTCGGAACTAACGACTGCTTTTACACATCTGACCTTTGATAACTAACATCGACCTTTGAACCTTTTGGAAATAGCGGACTTGAGGTATTGGATTACCTTGGGTAGGTACATACTTAATGAGGCGTCTGACTTTAAATGAGGATAGCCAGTTAACATTTTTGAAAATCTCTTTTCTATATTTCTGATGTGTTTCATAGTATTATGATAGATTTTTGATTCTGCAAGAAATATTGACTCACATTAAAAATATTTCACTTTGCTATGACCTTGAAAAAAGAATATTGGGGTTCTTTGCATTCTCCCTCGCCCAGGAATTCATCAGTGTATTTATTATTGTTTTTGCTCTTCGTTTTAAGTCAACTCCGGTTATGGAATTTCATTAATAGAACGTTTTATTCAGCAGTCCCATTAACGACATGTAAGCTATTTACAATCTCTAAACAAGTATTATTAGAAAAAATCTTTTTGGTTTCCTAATTCCCAAGAAAGGAATATAGTAATTAACATTACAACTGTATTTGGGTCAATGAAGCAAGTCTCATCTAAATAATAAATCTTTCTATCTTCAAGACGATACCCTCGGATTTTTTTTGAATAATTTCTCCGCCGCAAAACAATTTTTTCCCTTTCTGTGAAATCACTTTTTCCTTCCTTGTTCCATAAATTGAATGTTCATTTACTTTAATGTGCGTAATAAAACCGTCGTTATATTTTGAGCATTGATTCACGGAACTTTCGGCTGCGACTTTTTCTAGGGTTGGGATTTCATTTTGGAAAAAGAACAAAAGGAATGTTCTACGAATAGCATATTTGGTGCAATCATCATGCTGAATTTGTTTTCTCCTTCTAGTTTCAATGTCTTTAGATACATTTGCCTTTATTTTCTTTAAAGGTTTTAAGAATTATGTGAACACTTCTCGTCGACACTTCAGTTGAATCACTACACAGATTAACTACGTCGTTATACAACATATTTTCATTCCGTTCACGGAGTCCACAATACACATTGTATATAATAGTTTTTCTCCTTCAGATAAATTCGGACGTCTGCGTTTGCTTTGACTGCTTTCACTTTCTATATTGCTGACAGTTCACAGCACAACATCAAACTGATTCATGATATTTCCCTTGTTTCGGTCATTGAACAATTCCCTTGATTTTCACCTGATATAAAATTTCTTTTTTATTTACTATTAATCCTTTTCTTAGAAATGTAGGTACCTAATATTGTGACGTCGACTACATTATAATTTCTTTAGGAATGGATTTAATCTATAGAAAGTGTAATAATCCCCTTTTATATTTATCTAGGGTAGATATTCCAAAACTATCATCAGGGTTGAAACAGACCCAAATCTGTATAACTAAATTATAATAAAATTAAAAAAAATATTTACTCTATTATTCAACGAATGTGACTGTCATGAATGTTAACCTAACCGCGCTCAGCTGATGGGCAAATTTATTCTGCCGTTCTTTTTCCGCTCAACAAACATCTCTGTGTACGCAACGTTGCCATTTATAAATTTTAGTCGTAGAATATAATTCAAAAATTTTATATTTATTTAATAAACATTGATGTTGAATACATTTCATTAGCAGGAAGTTTCTTTAATGATTATAACACGTTGTCCGTTATTCTATGACCATTTAGCTGCGTGTGTATGCTTTAAATAGAAGAGGATAAAAAATAAAGAATCACAAACTGACAACAATATTTTCGTTTTAATGCAGAAATATTTCTGAGAATTTAGTGCCTTCTATTATGGAATTTTAGTTTAACTATCTGTGAATTCAGTTGACCAGTCCTTTAGTTGACTTGATAACTTAAATTGCTCGTGTTTTAATGTAAAATCCATTCTAAATGTATACCTATAGTTTGAATTGAAATGTATCATACACCAATATTTGAATATAAAATCAAACAAATGGAATATAAGATAATGAAGTCAGTGTAAACATAATTTAAATTCATGATTAAACAAATGATATTTATGCATTAATGAAATTTGTTAAATGCTTTTTGGTGTAGAACACGTTTGAATAATCATTATAGTTTTTTGGCCTTTATGTTTTATCCTGGTTGACATTGAAAATATTACCCAAAATACATACTTCATAGATCTTCCCACGACAAATTATTTTATTTTATAACTAAACGTATTCAATGAAAGTTCACAAGCCTTTGAAATTATATATCAGTTATCCTGAGACAGGATCTAAAATAATTTTAATTCGTTTGTCTTACTGTGAAGGCACTTTCATTTTCAATTTTTATGTATTGCTCCGGGTCTGTCGCTTGTTGCACAAATTATACTTCTCTGTGGTAGTTCTCCTTGTTTCGCTATTTTCCATACATCGTCTGGTGAAATATATCGAATGGAATGTATTATTAACTTGTTCCACCAAGACAAGTATGAACTGGTAGTCCCAACACCAAAAAGGATAAGTTTTTATTTTTCAAATAGATTGGATACCTACTCCAATCAGTTACTACAGCTCTAAAGTTATCTAAGTTACAAGGTATTCAACGGAAGTGAGGATGCTGATATCTTGAGTACTTTCTTTGGTACCAAATTTCACTTCAGGGAAAGTCTCAGTATTCCATGGTTCGATTGGATTAGCATTTTGTCAACCAATATCTTTATATTGTTGGTTGTGGACCGAAGAGGCTGAAACTCCCTATGACTCATTCCAGACTTTCGAGAAGAAATTATATCAATTATCAGACAATTATTCAATATTTGACACAAGCCAATATTTCTTTACCAAATAATGGCAAAATCAATTTCAAATATCAGTTAATTTCAAAGAACATATACGTATATTAGAGATATTCTTGAAATTTGCCACCATATAATCATGCTAACTGCTTCTAACTAATAATGTTGGAACCTGAACCTTCAAGACAACCATCATTCAATTGTTATCAAAAACATTACTTGGACCGTTGATGGAAAGCTCTGTGTTAGTCTTTAATTTCTATTATCAGACATGTTTACATAGAGTACTATTAATAATGTTCTTTTATATTGCAGACTCATTCACTATGATGCTAAATCAAAAACAAACCGGGTCCTCATCGACAACATTCACTTTGCCAACGGTGTTCTGCTTTCTGACGATGAAGAATTTGTTATAGTAGCTGAAACAGTTGGAAACCGAATATTTCGTTACTATTTGAAAGGACCAAAAAAAGGAACCCGTGATGTTTTCATTGATGGCTTGCCGGGTTTACCAGATAATTTAAAATCAGACGGACAAGGCGGAGTTTTGATAACGCTAGTCAAACCAGTTGATTCAGATAATCCTAGTCCTGCTCATATTTTATTACCGTTCCCACTAATTCGGAAATTTGTGGCCAGAGTCCTTGGTATTTTCGAACTTGGATTCGAGACTTTAAATAAATTTTACCCTTCAGAATTTGCACAGAAAGCTGTTCATAAGGTGAGAAATTATTAAAAAAAATTTTATATGCAGAATTAATTAACTCAATAAAATGTAATTTCAGATTGGACACTTCAGTACACTACCTGATATTTTTGAACCTAGTCGAACAATGATAATTAGAGTAACAAAAAGTGGCGATGTAATCGAAAATCTCTCTTCCACTAACAAAAGATTGAAAAACTTTTGTGAAGCCCACTTTTTCAACAATTATCTCTATCTTGCTTCACCATTCAACGATTTTATTGGAAGGATTCCTTTGTCTGAAATCGGATGGGAACATCTCAGTCCAGAAAGGGTTAAAAGGGAGGTTCCAGTAATTCAACCCAAAACAGAAACTGTGTCAACTACCACAAAACCTACCACGACAGCACAGTCAGTTAAGCAGCAACAAACACCTCCTTCCAAACCGCAAGCCACGTCTGCTCCTGCGCGACAAACCACCCCAACTCCTACCAAACAACCTCCTCCTCGACAAACCACACCAGCTCCTACTAAACAACCTCCTCCTCCTCCTCCTCCTCATCAACCACCTCCTCCTAAGCAAGGAATGAAACAACCTTCCCAAGAAAATAGTTCTCCTGCCACTAAACAAACTGCTCCTCCAGAAAAACTAGCCTCTACAAAACATGCTTCTCCCGAAACTCCACCAAAACAATACTCACCTCAAAAACAAAGTCCTCCTCCAAAACAAGCCTCAGCCCAACAGAAAACGTCTCCTACAAAACAAGCACCGCCCCAACAACAGACACCTCCTCCAAAACAAGCACCGACCCAACAACAGACACCTCCTCCAAAACAAGCACCGCCCCAACAACAGACACCTCCTCCAAAACAAGCACGGCCTCAACAACAGACGCCGCCAAAACAAGCCACACCCCAACAACAATCACCTACTCCCAAACAAGCCCCACCCCAACAACAATCACCTACTCCCAAACAAGCCCCACCCCAAAATTCTCCAAAACAAACTCCACCCCAAAATTCTCCAAATAAAGTCCCGCCTCAACAGCAAACTCCTCCAAAGAAAGCCCCGTCCCAACAGCAAACGCCTCCTCCAAAACAAGCTTCTCCCCAACAACAGGCCCCTCCTTTAAAACAAGCTCCTTCTCCCTCACAACAAAATACTCCTAAAATGCAGACTACCACTCAGGCTCCACCTTCAAAGCAATCTGCCTCAGCCAAGGAATCTTCAAAATCGAGAAATCGCAGATAATCAAATTGACTCAAGTTCAAGTACTCTCAATAGTCTGGAGCACAAATTTTATTAATTGAGGAAATTGCAATATCCATTTATCAGTATTACATTTATTAATAACTATTTAGCTTAAGTTGTGTTATATCAACAAGGCTTTCCATCAGTTTCCATCAGTTGACTAAACTTTAATGTGATCAAAATTAAAAACAAGTTTTGAAAGAACTTGAGTGGAAATTTGATAATTTTTATGAATTAGTTTAAAATTTTCCAGTTAAATGTCATTTTTGATAGTGAATTAGAATTCATAACTAACTTGAAAGATATTTTAAATATTGTCATTTTCAAGTGATGGACAAGAGGTTGTATAATATAATATTTAATTCATTGATGTAGATGAATGAAAATATTCTACCACAGCATAGTATGCAGTACTATGGCAGCTAAAAAAAGGTGTTTCCAGATTATTCAGCAGGTAGTCAGGTCTGTGATCTATCCTAAGCGAGATATTCCACAAACATTCCATATTTTTATTAGAGACCAAGTAGTTTAGTATTTGATACGGGAATTTGACAGTCAGGGAATAAATAATATTGTTAGTTCATATCATTCATTTGAATATTGCTCATATTTTTTGTACGTTTTTGAGAAATATATTTATTAGGTATGTTAACAGATGTTGAAAAAATAAAGAACTTCTCTGAATATTGTTTGAATTAATATACGTATGGTAATGTAATGATATTCGATTGTTTTCAACTTATTAATCATTACTCAAGAGCAGGACCTTAGCGAAAAGAAAAACTGGGGGAGAGGGAATTCAAATTTTCCCAACCCCACCAGCAAAATTTCCCAACTTTCGAATAAATGAAAGCCAAGGGATTAGTTACTGCTATAATATATTAATTTTTGGGAAAGAAAGTTTTTGGCTTTCTACTACTCCATCTTGATACAAAAAAAGGGTACGAGGGAATCTTCCAAAGAAAGGAAGGAAGTAATCAATTCAAAAATATTAATTTTCTTACTTAGCTATCCAAGCATTGGCTGAATGCTTATGCCCGTTAGGGTATGCACAAACAAAAATAAATTTTGGTAATTATAAAAAGAATAATGGGAATTATTCTACTTTGGACCAAGGTCCTTGGTCTTCCACCATGTATAGGAATATTCAACACAAATGAAAGGAAACAACACTTTAATAATATTATGCTTATTGTTTTCTACTATTATTTTTTTCTATCTTCACGGACCGAAATTTTCCAGCTTTTCCAAGTCGAAAAAACAGCGAAAACTTGGGAATTTTGTAAAATTGTCACTTCAAAATTTGTGGAGTGTTCTCTTACTTGGGAGAAATCAAATTTTTTTGTAGTTTTCAAACAACTCAGAATTTCACCGTATGGAATCTCCGAATTATGCATGTTGGAAAATCCCAACCTTCTCCTGGTTCTTTCCCTTTTCTTATTACCTCTCCCTTTCCTTATTACCTCTCCCTTTCTTTTCTCATATTTTAATTTTTTGAATTTTCATTAATTTTTTTACTATAATTTTTTTCTATCTTCACGGCCTAAAATTTTCCAACTTTTTCCCAAGTCGAAAAAGCAGGGGGGAAGGTTCCCCCCCCCGGCGACGGCCCTGCTTCAAAGTACTAAAGGAAAATGAATATTCTCCTCAATCTATGGGAAGAACTTGTAACATAATAGTTTTTTTCTTATATTGACCCTGTGAGTCTTACTAGGAGACAATAACTTGTTGAAATAAAAAAGAAACTTTTTGTTTTAATAGACCATCTATATCCTATTAAACAAAGTGTTTTTGGCAGCAGTTCGTTTTTCGTCATTTGATTTAGTTTCTAGGCACCAACCCGAAGATAATTGTGGATACTAAATATCGTTATTTGTTATATGTTATTTCATTTTTGTCAATATATATTTGACATTTCACTTATTGTTAACCAATTTATTAATTCATTTTCATTTCAGGTCACACAAACGTGGCGTTCTTATTTTTTTTTTAATTGATATACTCCACTTCCAAACATTTCGGTCCAGTAACTTAATATTTTTGGTAATCCTAACATTTCACTCATTTTCATTTTATTTGTTCTTCCTTAGATTTCAAATCTGTTAACACACAATAGATGTGTTAGGCTATGTTCACATAATCTATGGGCTAGATAAGGCACTTATCCTTAACCGAGCGAAGAACAACCCCCCTAACTAACGCTACCACTGCCAACAAAACCCCTTCAACTCTGCTTCGCCAAACTGCGACCCATCCGCTCTAGTCGAATGCATCTAGAGTCCTTCAACCAGTGAGCAAAGAAGCGCTATATTGATCATTTTCAAAATTAATAATCAAAAACAAAAAACGAATATATTATTTGGGTAAAATAAAATGCCATCAAAAACATCAAATGAAAAAATATACATTCACCTTACTTTGGTCTGCACCTACTCTACTAACTTATTGTTGTGAAGTGCAGCCTTGGCCAGCTATATAAGTTATCTAAATAAATTATATCATTTAATGAAAGCTTTCCTTCAATTCATTTTATTTCATATTAACATGTGACATGTTGAATAAAACCGTCTATTGCTTTTTCAAATTAAGTAGAACAATAATCTTGAACTATTTTGCATCTCTCTCAATGTATCATACATTCTATGTAATAACTAACATAACCACTGTTACTGTTGAATTTTAAATTAATTAAATTACATAAAAGAAATACTCCTTCTCTTTTCAATTTGATTGTCGTTTAAAGGTACCTGTATGGTGTAACCCGAATTTCATAACTAGAACAAAAAATATGTTTACAATCTTGTTGATTCCTCAATTTCGGTCAAGGAGACTGTAAGCGCCGTCGTCGATTACTTTCCTGGAACTTCTAATCTACTCTTTCATCCCGCACCATTTGCTCTGCCCATTCATTAACAAATGCAATCCATTCGTTCTCTACTCCATTTTGCCCTCGCAGCCTATACATCCCCCTCTCTCTTTCCATTCTCTCCAGCCCTCTCTGCGTCCAAATATCTATCTATTACATGCTTAGCTGTTTCGGGCTCACTTCATGCACTTCGACATCGTTTATAGTAAGTAAGCTGTGGTTTGAGTCTTGAGCCAAACCTAGAAACCATAATATCCTAACACGGACAGATACCGTCAAAGTTGATGATATTGTCCAAGACTATGAAACCTTCTCATCAAGAGACAAATTCCATCGGAAGATCGAAGTCATATAAATCTAAACTTTCTAGAGACAGTGTCAACATTCAAAGAATTAGAATTGCCCTTGAAGCAGAAGAACGACAAAAAACTTAAAATAAGAAGATAAGAATAGAAAAATTTTAATGTTTGAATCGCAAACTATTTCAGAAACACTTCGACATGTGCCACGTACTTTAAAAGTTCCATGACTTAATTTTCAGATATTATTCACGAGACACTTAGAGATATTTTTTTCTTATTTGACGACAGATAGATAAAAAATATAGGAAACACAGTGAGAAACTTGAAAAAAATATATAATAGGACTGCTTTGAACGACAAGACAATATCACGTTACTAGAAAGATTACCCGACGAACTGTGGCTGCTCATCATTCTGAGATTCAACTCAGTACACCTCGAACTTCACTGTTTAAGAACTCATTCATTTTCTAGAACTGCGTTTATGTGGAATAAAGTTCCTGAGAACATTTTTCCAAATGAATTAAATCTCCAGCGATTCAAATCCAATATGAATCACTACTTTCGTACAGGCACCGCTCTTTGAGCGCCTCAAGGATTTTCATGTGCTCCAGCAGTATGTGGACAAAAGATATTCTTACAAATCAAGAAAGAAGCTGAAATAAGCTTAACTTAAATGTGGCGAGAAGGTCAAGATTCTCAATACTTTTTAAAATGGAAATCAAAAAGTATTTTTCTTCAGAAGTTTTCCACATTTTTCTTCCATGATGGAGAAGTAGAAAGCTGAAAAGCTTCTTCCCCAAAAATGTTTAATCTTAAACTTCAGTTATGTTCTCTGAAATGTTGCTTGATTCACTTTTTTGCCAATGTGTTATCATCTGCGAACATAGTGAATTTGCCTTTCATGTTGATAGATCATTCATGTACATCCAGAGCAGAAGAAAACAAATACTGAACCTTGAGGTATCACAATATCTCCCATGCATTGTTAGTAGTAATCTTTATTATAGGATGTATCTTAATCTTACAAGATATAATAACCAATAATTCAAATTTCCATACAGTGCCAAAAATATTAATAACATTCAAATCGGTATACAGATAATAAAGAGAACATAGGTAAAAAGATAAGAATTAAAAAAATACACAATTTATAAGATGTTAAAAACAAATATTGATATAGTAACACACACATACCTATATACATATTTTACAACCAACTAACGTTCTAAGTATTCCAATAATTTACTTTTAAACCCCCTTACAGTATATGCATCTTTAATAGCATTTGGTAAATTGTTAATTCCTGTAGTCCCCTATAGAATAAGTTTTTCATACCGCCACCTG
>WOGP01007969.1:0-11455 GCA_015342065.1 Leptinotarsa undecemlineata
TCCTACAGTAGTAGCTACATAAGTTAAAATTTGGAAAATTGGTGGCATTTATATTTTCAACAATGGACCGAGTTTCTGTTAAGCAGATAAAATTGAGTTGATTGTAAAAGTTTTCTATAGTTATATTGTCAACTTTGTCTTGCGTAAGGCACTGAATATTCATTAATAAAAGGTCAAACTTGCCATTTATCTCATTAGCTAGTCCTTCTGCGTCACTTTTTGGCGAAGGCGTAAAAAACGTTGTACATGATCATTATCAGGCCATTTGGAAGGATCCATTGCATCTCATCAAGGTGATGTTCAAAAATTGTTACTTTAAACGAAAAGTATAGTTCAGGGAATTTGGATTGTAAAGCTTCACACTTCACTTCGGAAAAATAAGATTTTGTACATTCCTGAAGATCTTCAACAGTCATACAGGGATCCGTTCTGTAGACATGGAGACTCACATGTTTGGGTACACCTTTCAGTTCTTTACCATTAGCAGTCAGGGAGTTGTTGTTACCGATGATAAGTTGTCGTCTAGGTTTTCTTTTTGTAACCTGATTCCATTCTCCCGTAATTTGCGGGTCTTTCGTCAGATTAATAATGTCATTCATTGATTGACTGGTTTGGGTTTGCAAAATTACATTGGACACTTCTTGTCTTGTAATTATAGAATTTACAGATGAGCTGGCAACCCTGTCTTTGGTATCATTGTATATATTGGGAGAAGCATCGTTTGTTGATTTAGTTTTACCAGGATAGTTTTTTTTGTCTCCGCCTTTTTTTTGGAGGGTCCGTTTTTCGTGGCATGATAAGAAGCCTTCAAGTTGGTCATCTCCTCTATTTGAGTTTTTAGGAATTGAATACTCTCTCGCAGTTCATTTATCAACATATCTTTTTATATTATAACAGTTGAATATGTTGATATCTACCTTGTCTGTTGAAAGGTTTTCAAGGGCATCGAAGAATGCTTGATCTGTGTCATCACAGTGAATTCGATCATTCATTTGGACTTTCACTGGGTAACATGCAACTATATCCTCACTTATGAAATTCACATGGTTCAGAGATTTTGTACAACTTACATGGAAGTAGTTAGAACAGTTTGTACATTTTACACCGGTTTTTAAATTATTTCTGCACTTTTTGCCAAGTTTTAATATTCGGAGTTGATTCAGACACGACCGTACCTTTACCCACCATGTTGGAATCACATCATCATCCCTTACTTCCTGCTACCTCTTCTACGTTCATTTGTCTTGGGGTAGTTTAGTCAGTCTTGTATAGTTATTGCTTTATTTGAGGATGAATACAAAACAAATTTTCCAAAGCATTTATTTCATAAGACACCACCAACTTGAACATAAATTCATTATTTATGAGAATGTGCTGTTTGTTTGTTTCGATTTTCTTGACTTTTTGAACATGCTCTTTGTGAAAATCAAATAGTATTTGCAACATCGAGAATCATCTCTAAGTTTAGGTTTTTATGACGAACTCAAGTTAATTACGGGCTTTCATTTAACTTGCAAAGTGTATGTATGTAAGTATAAGGACTGCACAAGAGATTCTACAAGGGAATATATCATCACCAACTCCATTTTAATTATATTTTATTCACTTTGTTGACGGTTTTTAATACTTTTTTCTTCGATTTTATAAACTTTTTATTTATAACTTCATTTATGTACAGTCTGTACGATTTTTAGTTGTTTTCATCTGTATGTATGTATTAATATCTATAATTACTGACTAGAATTAAATTCTAACTCTAATTTCACAACAATAAATTATGCAAAATGCAACTTCTATACTTTTTACATATCGCTATGTAATTTCCATAATTTTTACATATCAGTATGTAATATATTACATCAGTTCAGACTTCCATTGTCTAATATAATATAAATTAATTTGAAATCCCTGAAAAAATAATAAAAAAGATTAAACGAAAAACAATTTTACTAAATACCAAAAAACGGAAATTACAACGAATTAACATACAAGCTACAAAAATGAAAAATTGAAATATTAATGAAAGCTGGAAAATAAAAATATTATTAACAGAAATGAAAAATAAAAATAAATATTAAAAGATTTCAAACCAAGTTACGTCAATACGTTTCAATTGTTAGTATCCACAATCGTCTTCGGGTGATAACTGGACTTATTCCTCCGAGATTTGACTATTTATAGGTCATTAGAGTGATTACACCTTTCACCTATCCTCTCTTTCTTCTTTCCGCTTCATTGGTTTTGGCGGGGTATTAGACAATGGAAGTGCGAACTGATGTAATACACCACGAAACATTGTCAACCACCTTCAAACAATAATATCTTATGATAGGAGGTAGAGAAATAATGATTTGCATTAACTTGCTTGATAATATAATCACAGTGTGTTTCAGAATAGACTAGATATTCTTGAAAACATGACTTGAAAAATATATTCTCTAGATGTAACTTTATTATCTAATGTTAAAAAATTGGCAGGTTCGAGAATAATTCTCAATTATTTCCAAGAGAAGCTTTTAAGGTTGGAGATGTTCAAAAGTAACTTTTGCCATTATATTTATGTTATTCTAGGTATTTTGCTTGTAGGTCTCTTAAAATGTCCCAGAAGACTAAACACAGTGCTCCATGAGGAGCAAGTCTCATATAATTAGCCCCTACTCCTTTATAGAAACCTGTCAGTCCTTCTGTTTTGGCTATTTTAATAAATGCATCCGGTATATTCTTGTAAAGAATTCCTTTTCCACTTTTGTCGACACCTGAAATCAATGTGATATGTAGTTTACATCTTAAATGCTGTTGAATGCTGATTTTACCCTGATTATAAAGACGTACTGAAACTAAATCAAAAGGGTTCATTATGAGGCACTGGAATACTCCACTTATGATACTTCCTATTAGGGAAGATAATAATGGTATTCTTTTGAATAAGTCATATTCTGTAAGCATGTCCTTCGAAATAGCAAAAGAGGTTAACTGAGCAGATGAACCTGCCACTGCTCTCAACATGGTAGCATTCGCTCCTCTCCATAAACCAGCAATCTGAAATAGGAAATAACTTAAATCTGAAAGTAAATTCACTTATTTATTTTTTGTGCATTTTATATAGTAAATAATTTTTCTGGGCATTTGAATATAGTTATCCCATGAAAAGATACTAGATGCAAATTAAAACAGAGAGAGAATATAGAAATGTAGACTTTCGCGGCTTGCGTCAATGTTTTGCTGTGGTCTTATTTGGTTATAATTTCCAAACGTTTCGAATGCAACTACGACACTCAACCTCAGTGACGTGGTCGAAGTACTCTTCTCGACGTGTCAACTGAAAAGTACTTCCACCATGCCACTGAAGATGACTGCCTCAGTTGCAGTCGAAACGTTTGGAGATTAAAACCGAAGAAGACCAAGGCAAAATCCGGAAACCAACCAAAACAGAGAGAGAATATTTCAAATCAACATTTACTTTTATCAAGTTGTTTGTTATTTATGGGATAAAATATATTGCAGTAAAAAATGGCTTGATTAAAAAAACAATGAAATTTCTACAGAAAACAAAAGTCACATACAGTCCAATTATTATATGTTTAAAAATAATCTTGTCCATTTTATACATCCTTTTGTCATCCAGAAAATGTTTACTACTACAATGCTATGTAAGAGAAATAGTGGTTATAGATATATACCCCTTCTTTTGAATAAATTGTTTTGAAAGCGGCAAATACTCCTTTGTGGCCATGTTGTGTGCCTACTGATATATTGTCGGCTGCTTGGGACTGCAATTGAGTTTTTACTAAAAATAAAGGGCTTCCCATGAATGCTCCAGCTGCTCCACAAAAGGCACTCGCAATGGCACTTCTATAAAAAATTGTTTTCCCCTTCTCATTGGTCAAATAACCCTTTTTATTAAACCATTGATAGGACCCTAAAGGTAGAAATAATTATTGCTTTGTTGTTAACCAGTGATTTTGATGAAATACTCTTATTGGTTTTCCCCAATTTGATTTCAATCGAGGACCGCCTGCTCGGTACTGACAATGCCCAATAGACTGAAATAGCTGTCTGCCGGTGGCTCTTAAATTGAATTCAAATTGTGGATGATCATTATCTATCATTAACATTTGTTTACAAAAAGGATTTGAAACTTTAATAACTTTTACTTATTATATGTGAGCGCTTTTGATAGCAGTCTGTACTATCATCTTTATGGCTCTACTCAAACTGAACGTCTTATGTTCTTTTTTGTTTTTTTTATATGATTAGAACGTCTTCTGGATGTTTCTTTAAATTTGCTTGTATTTGGGATACAGCAGGTAATATCCTTTGTAATGGAGTTTCTCTAGTTTCAACGTTTCTAGGAATGTGTATAGTATTGTGTAGTATATTGAATGTTAGGTCTTGCTGTGTTTTGATTTGTGTTTGTTCCTTGATAAGTGAATTATAACTTTTGAATTTATGAATGTTTAGGTTTTCCCAGATGTCCATACGGTTTCCTTTATTTACTTGTTTTATGAGTTTCATGTTTTCTGGTGGGGGAAAGTTGTTTGTTTTGTATGGCGTGTATAGCGAGATTTTATTTGGGTTTATGTATGCTTTTTTGTGCTCGTCATATATATTTATATATTTTTATTTATGCAACTAGTTTTCCTTTATTTTCAATGTTTAAATATTAATAATTGTTTACAAAAAGAATTTGAAGCTTTAATAACTTCTATTTATTATATGCGAGTGCTTTTGATAGCAAACTGTGCTATCATCTTCATGATCATGATCTTCATGACAAACTGACCCGTTTTATATGTGATTAAACATAAATAATAATATTTTCTTGCATTTGCTTACAAACTATATAGCATCAATTTTTCATTTAGAGAATGAGAACTCGAACCTGTCAACCGATAATCCAACGAGAATAGAAAATATTCTGTTTTCAGAACGGAATGAACTTTTGGTGAATGTAGCGGGCAATATATTCGTGAACTATTTTGACAATTGTTGGACGAATGTAAAGTTATTTTGTCAGAAGTTGAATTCAGAAAAACCACACATTTCCCAGTAGAAGGATCTAAGTCTGTCAGAACTGTTCAAATTCATAGGATTGCAGTGAAGATAAGACTAAATAGGTACCAGGACTACTAGAAGAAAGATAGGCTCTGCAATCTATAAAACAGATGTACACAGTGTTTAATCATTTAGGCTTTAGGAAGGAATTATTCTACTAAATATGTAAAAAATGTAATGAAATTGTACCAAATGATGAAGACAGTATAGTATGCAAAGGTATCTTTTATTATTCCGTGCTAGGAATGACACGTTAAAAAGTAAGACCTCGTTAGTCCTCAGCTCACAGAAGTTTCGACTTTCGAGAGGTATCGTGTGAAGGAGGACGACAGTTGGTTAACGGAAAAACAGATTTCAACAGATTTTGACAGATTATAATATCAAGTCCATGAAAAACTACAAATTTAACATCTACTGATTATATATCTGTAATAATTGTTAAACGTGATATTATAAATTTATTTATGCAAAGTGCAAAGAAGCATTCAAAAGTGATCCAGCTATTCTCAAGGAAATCAGGAGGTGTCATCATGTATGTTGAATCTAATAATCATTATTTGACATAGTTTTACATTATCTACTACATTTGTAGTATTTACTTATTAAAGTAGATATTGGTTCACAAGTTAGGTCACGAGTACATTTTTTAGAACTTTGAAAATAATATATGTTAGTACCTTTTCAACTGAGTGACATTATATATTGGCTGGTAATTTCAACTTTCATTTATTAAGTGACGATTTGTATACAGTTGAATTAAAAAATCTTTTTTTGTAATATGAAATAAATCGATGAATTACCGAAAATACTAGAATCACTAACGATAGTGAAACTCTGCTCGATTATGAATATTACTGGAGTTTTATCCCAACACCAAACCGTTATTTAAACACCTCGACATGTGTTTCGACCACCAAGTGATCATCTTCAAGAGGAATACTAAATATACATACAGTGTATCCTTATTTATACCTGCATCTTAAGTGTCTTGAATTAATTTCACAATGTTGCCTTATTTACTAGTATTCAATTAATTTTACAATGTGTCCTTATGTAATAGTCAGGTGAATCTGATATAAAAAATATTTCAAAAAGCTATATAGTATACTATTAGGTATTGGTCCACCATCGTTATTCTTAATATTATTATGTTTACTTATTTCTACACTCTCGTAGGCATCTGGATGCCTGCTGTTA
Source organism: Leptinotarsa undecemlineata (assembly GCA_015342065.1). NCBI lineage: Eukaryota > Metazoa > Arthropoda > Insecta > Coleoptera > Chrysomelidae > Leptinotarsa > Leptinotarsa undecemlineata. Next base: position 6,253 of record WOGP01007969.1, read on the forward strand.
ACCTGTCTAACTAATCTTAATGAACTGAAGAATATGGAACAGGTTTTGTTGCAAAATATGATGAGTTACTGTTGATTTTTCAGGTCTTCCATATTTTAGGTGTGTTGAGTGTTTCTTATATTTTATTTTGATAGATTTTTCTGTCTGTTGCAAAATATATAAGGAACACTTAGCGTATAAGGAACACTAAGCACACCTAAAATATGGGACCAGAAAAATCAGCAGTCGCCCTTCATATTTTGCAACAAAACTATTCCATAGACTTTAGTTCATTAAAATTAGTAAGACAAGTTAACAACAGGCATCTAGATGACATATTGTAAAATTAATTCAAGACTAGTAAATAAGGCAACACGTGCTGAGGTGTTGAAAGAACTCCAGTAATATTCATTACTACACCAAAAATTCCAAACAGTGCATAACAAATATATTTGTTCAACTTTTTACGCTCAGCGAACATGTTAAGGAAATAAAAAAGCTTCATTGACAACATTTTCCCAACAAGTTTCAATAAACATGGTCTTAGTGTGTAGTATTGATAATCATAGAAATCTTCAACAAAGCTTATCAAGTTATTAACATTTAAGAAAAGAACTAAAATATGAATTATTTATTTAAATTACAAACTGTTCAGTGATACAATGCACATAGTTAATTTAAGTTGATTTATTCTTTCTACCAAAGAGTAACTTTGAAAATAAATAACTTTCAGGACTGGTATCTCAAAATGCCAATTTTCACACTAATGGCAGTTAGTATTGAAATGGAGAATTTTACCAACATTGAAAAAATAGTTTTCTTACCTAGTCTTATAGAATTTCTAATAGAATGCATTGCCATGGCTGGTAAGAGACCTTTCTGAAGACCTCGAATCCCTTCATTTTTACCAATCACCCAGCTAGCGTGAAAAACGTTTTTATAGAAAATATCATGTTGACCTTTTGCTCGAAGTTCGCCCTGTAGCTGCATTCGCGTTTTTACAACATCAAAGGGGTTGCTGAATATTGAAGCACCACAAGCAGCCAGGCCCCCAATAACAAAGTCCATGTTTGTAGACTATACTTATTCTAAAAAAAGTTGAGATTTTTAGAAAACTAAAATTAGTGACATAAAGCCTCAAATATTTTCAGAATAAAATAGGGGTAATTTATTGAATGTCTCAAATACTACACTATGAAAAAGTAAATTTTGTAAGCAACATTCATTGCTCATGTCTTTTGTGATATTGGTATATTCATTGTGGGAAAAATGGGGATGCTCAGTAATTTAAAAAATATATATATTTTCTAACTTACAAAATAATATTTACAATAAGCATAAACATAATTTTCTACTCATTTTTATACAAATCATCTAATGATCTCCAATGTATCCCTGTTTCTCAGCCGAAGGGGGGCGGCAATTACATGCCGCAATTACATCGCGCAAAATTTAACTTCAAGACACCAAAATAAAGCCGTTAATGCTAGGTTATATCTCAGAATCAACCTTTTCAATCATATCATTGTTTTTTCTTAACCTTGAAATTATCAACATTATAAGATTTTCTTGTTACACTAATCAGTTGAACAGAATACTTTTGTAGTGGTCAGGAAAATGCTTGAACTTGCCTTTTATTTTTACCAGGGAATGTGAAAAAAAAAGCTTCCAACAATTATTTTCCATTTTATAAATAGAAAATTGGATATAGATTTGTGGAGTCATCAATTATTACAACTAGTAACATTATACTATGAATTCGACCTTCAACCTTGGAACTTTGCAGCTGAGTGATACGGCTAATACGGCATCATGTGACTTTGCAACCAGTGTTGTCAACCCAATGAATCTGCGATAGGTTGATGTCAAAAATCTACAAAATCTGATAAAAAAGAAGGAACATAAATTCATGGAAAATAGACGCAAAATTGTCGTGGCGTGTAAACTTTCACGGTCCGTCTAACATACTATTTGTTTTACTTTTTTGTACTATTTTCTATGAAGGGATAAAAAACACATTTCTTAGAAAAAATATATAACTACCTAGCACAGATCGATCTGTTACAGGTCGACAAAATGTGAAAAAGTAGAAGAAATCGTTTGTCAATCTATTCGATGCCGTTTTCTTTTCTCCAGCCAAAATTGACAGGAAAATGCTAAGAATAATATTGGGAGTATTAATAATTTTGTCAACGATTTCGACAAATCTTTTTCAATTTTGCATTCCTCCACTACTTCATTTCAGGAATCAAAGATAATAAAAACGATAGGAATGCTCATATCGGAATCGTAGCTGATTCACTAAAAATTATTACTATATGGCGTTACTTTGAGGTAAAACTGATCTGTTGAGACAGGATCTATAATGCATAAAACATCCGTGAAAACCTAAAAGCGCTACAAACGTTTGAAGATTCTGATAATAGAAATATGTACGCATATTTTCTGTATTTTACGGTTTATTGGCAACTCTGTTAACTGTCTGGTGAATGAGTATAAGTTGGCTAAAATATATTTGTCTTTTTATTTAGTCAGCTGAAAGGGTAAGGGAGCTGGACTCCATCCTGTCTTAATTGAAGATGTTCGTCAATGTCTTTTTATTTCTAGAGAAAAATTTTCTCGCGCCGCGATATTATGACGTCACTGCAACGCAATTTTATTGTCAACTATTAAGTTTCCAATCTAAACATGAAATGATGTTTCAAATTCATTAAGGTTTTAGGTTCAGAGTCATAAAGGGACGCTAAACCATTTCATTCCATTATTTAGCTCTCATTAGCCATTCTGCCATTCATTAGAGCTTATATTTCTATTATGTCATTGCCTCACACTCACCTCTAATTATATAATTTCAATTAAAATTAACTTGGTAGGTGTTATAACGTGTTGAATGTGATTTTTCGACAATTTTAAAAACACTGTCCACTTGCTTCAACAAAATATTCACAGACCATGACTTACACCGTTACACTAGCAAATGAGGGCATTAAACCTGATTATATACTTCAAAAACCTAGGTAAACAAAAATGATAACTGTTAAATCAGACCAAATTCCGAAATATGTGTTTTTTTTGTTACATAACCCATTTGCCATCACGTTAGTTATTGTGTTGAGATCTTGGGTAAAACATGCATGTGTTTGCATAGATATATGAATTATTAATCTGTCTTAACAGTTTTCCTTACGTTCATCAACACTTAAGTAGACATTTTTTATACAACCAGAATAACATGTTTTTATGTAGGGGAAACCGGGGCTGGTCGACGTACTTTTTACATTTTTGTAAGAAGACGCTGAATAAAAAGATGTAATTCTACTTTTTTCTCGATATATGATCACCTGATCTTTTGTGTTGTAGATTTTGCGAAAAAATATATTAGAGACGTCATTTCAGGTGCGTCAACCAAACCCGTCACGGGAGTAGGGAGGGAGGAATGTTTCAAGATTCTATTTCGGAGTATTTAGTTTTTTATACGTATGTATCCCTCCTCGATAGTCTTCAGACTTAATTTGATTTCTGTTTGAGTATTGGTACATGAGATGTGTTTTCCCCGTTTGGGGCTCTGTTCACGAAATGAAGCTATCACTATTAAACAATATCTCTCGTAGACGAAATTTTCATACATGCAGACCTCTAAACCGGACTGTAGATGATCTATTTGAATGATTTCAGCGTGGTCCTGCTGCTGGATGAAGGAGAAACATCTGCAATAGCAACCTTTGTGAGTTATCTTGTATAAATGTCTGTTAGCCGGGGAATCACTTGTTTTCCGGCAGGCACTTCTAGTCTTACTGTTTAGGTACGTTGGGAGATATGAATGTTTTGAAATTCTATTTCAGAATATTCATTTTCGTATACTTCTATTATATGAAAATTCCATTTGTAATCTTTAAAACTCCGGAATGAGTATTGCAACCTTTAAATTTTCAAACGGTTAATAGGAATTTGTGTGACATATTCAAAAATATAAATTGTTGGGGATATGTAAAAATGTGGTATACGAAACTCAACCGTTAGATTCAAGTGACTTGAGCATGTTATGCAACTTGCAACTTGAGCAACTTATGCATCAGTCACACCACAGATGTTGAATAATGTTAGAAAACGGTATTATTTGAGAAGAAGACAGTATTGTTTACGAAATTGCTCATATCATCATTTTTGTTTTTGTTTTACAATATCTAGAACTGAACGGTAATTTCTGTATTAAAATTGAGAACCACATAATTTTTTAATATACAACATCTTTTTGAAGTATCGCATTTCCTGCTTCGAATTTGAAAACTTGAAATTGTCGTATTTCAGGATTTTTTACAAATGTAAACAATGATTGAAATAATAGATTTAATGTATGACTGTTCTAATCTGTATATCAGGACCTTACTTAAACTTAAACAAAATATGAAACAAATATAAAGGTGAGACATTCAGTCTTTGAGAAAATAAATATTTCAAAATTAAATCTCAAAACATTGATCTCTCCAAAAGTATCTACACAGTAAGTTTTGGTAAATTCCTGTCGGAAAACACCTACTACCCCGGCTAATACCACGATGGGTATTGAATTATGTCGGACAGACATTTATGCGCAGATGTCAGTTTTGCATTTATTTATCTTTCATCCAACAGCAGCATCAGTGCAGAAAAGATACGACCCAACAGCAGTATGCCTGGGACTCGACTGACTTCAACGCGTCTCGACTGCATGCATGAAAACCCACGTGTGAGACCAAGTAACAGTTCTATCTCGTGAACATAGCCCCAAAAGCGAAGAGAAAACCTTCCATGTACCAATACTATAGGGTCTTTCATTAAACGCTTTCTATCTTTAAATTTAAATAAAACAAAGTGCGTGTGAGATATCATCAACATTTTTCATTCGTTTGAAAGACCTATTGGTGCCATTTTGTGTGTTCAAATTTTCTTCACGGCTTCTCTGGGTAAAGCGCATCCGAAACGTCAAATTTTCCATGACACTGGCACATAAATCAGGCTGAATATGACCGACGGCATTGGTTATGTTGGCTTTGTAGATGACTGTGGTTTGTGGCCTTTCGCAACAAAACACTTCAACTTAAACATACTGCAACGAATTAAAGAATTCACTGTCTTAAACTAATTTATTTTAACAATATTTCACTGATACAACTATTTATATTCACCACTTAGCAATAATAATTTATCTTCACTGTTTGTTAATCTGCGCAATTCACTTTCTGGC
>WOGP01007970.1:0-11454 GCA_015342065.1 Leptinotarsa undecemlineata
TGAATATAGATATTTAAAAATTGCACTATACTTTTCTGTCAGTACATACATACATGACATATAATCTTATAAATGTTATCTGTCCGATTCAAGGTACAACATGTAAATTATAATAATATACAAACTGTTCAAATAAAAGTTATTTCTACGTAATATAAAGCCTTCAGGAGTAGTTGTTACAGAAGAAACCACCCTTACATTTTGTGAACAAATTACTTATCTGTGAAAGATACTTTAGATACACATACGTACAGATACACGCATGCATGTATGTATGTTTGTGATTAGGTACCACTAATACATTTTTTACAATCAACTTCATTTTTATTTGAGAGTTTCAGTTACTAATGTTTGCCAGTTGCATTTTGAGCATGGTTTCTTTTAATCTGATAGATCAATTTTTCTATTAAAGTGAGTTCATACATAATTTTAACCTGAATTTGATATTTGAAATTTAGACGAATCCAAATACAATGTCAAGAACAAATTTAAAAAATACTTGATAGAGAAAACATTTTATTGCGTTTGTGATTTTTACGATTAACTTTTTGTTCAATTTCTACACTGTTGCACACTCTGATGTATTGTGGAACAAAACTTTTATTATTGATAGAAGTGATGCAGAATGTTGTAACAATTGGACGGTGATATTCAACAAATGAAATGTGGTGACAAAAATAAGATAATCCCTAGCTGAGGACCATATCAGACTATAATCACCCCTCAATGAAACCTTTTCATTAGAGATCAATTTCCCATACACCATACTTGTACTGGATACACGTTTCAGTAACTAAATTAGCATCTTATTAATTGATGTTTAATATCAATTTCACTTCTGAAGATACTAACTTAGATAGTGAAAACGTGCAACAAGTACAAAAATGTTTGGAGTTCAAGAAAATGAGCTCCATTCGAATATTTCTTTTTTAACACCAAAGGTTCCAGTCACATCTACGGCTCTTGATGTATGAATAGAGGAAAATTTCTGTGTGGGTTGCAACAAACCAAATGAGATGATGTTTTCCGTAAAGTGATCCTCACATTTTGTGCCAGTCAAATCTAATTTTGAAAACCCTTAGCTATCACTTCTTATAATATTTGAAAGAATTACAAATAGTATCATATCAATATATTATTCATTATGATGAATAAAATAGCACTAATCAAATGACGAACCTTATTTTATTAGATGAAGTCATTTGAAAACAAGCTCAATTTCATGAATTATAACAAGATAAAATTTCCAGTACGCCTCTGTTACAGACACCATATCGCAAGTCTGGCCCTGAGTAATCCGCTTTTCAAGATGGCATCTTCATACTTTTTGAAATCAAAGGTGGCATCGTGGAGTGCCCGTGCTGACTGTTAGGTATGCTGTGAAACTGTTTATTTCAACAGACGTCATTGGGCCTTTACTCAACTGAGCGACGGGGCCTTCTGAATCGGGTGGGGTCATCTATAGTATAATCTACAGCTTCCCTAATTAATGGGTTATCATGAGTTTCCGTTGACTCGAAAACTCTCTGATTCCTCTGCTTCAAAGATTCCAAGCCGAGTAACGTCACGACGTTTCGATTGTTAGTATCCACAATAGACTTCATGTGATGATTGGACTTATTCAGCAAGGCGTCTTTAAATCTCTGCGGATGGCTTCATTCCACAAGAACCATGGATCATTCACCAGCATCCTAAGAAGTTTGTTTTTTAATCATTCCAGAATGAAAATATTTGACGGGGCGGTTTGTCCTCAAGCACCTGAAGCATATATAATGACAGGCTTGAACATCGTGTTGTATAGTGAAACCTTATTTGTAAGGTTGAGCATTGGATGTCTGTTGACCAGAGGATAGAATTGAGCTATCCTGGACTGAATTTGTAATCAATGTGATTTACTCAGGTGAGTCGGCAATCTATCCAAAACCTAGGTACTTGTCTCGCGGTTGCAATTCGATCTCCAAGACTAAGATCGCGACCTTTGTGTCTGAATAAACGTAACGTCTCCCGAAATCTATCACCTCAGTTTTATCTGAGTTCACCTGAATCTTCCAGCGTCCGAGGTCATTCAATGCATATTGCATGTAGACGATCGTCAACGCCCGACTCATGGAAGAAGCGAGGAGAGCCGTATCATTGGCGTAAAGGGAAACCTTCATGTGATCGAACCTCGGAAGGTCGCTCACATATATACAGTAGTGGAGACAGTACAGCTCCCTGAGGTACTTCAGTTTGGATTTCTTTGACAGGAGACAGGGTTCCTTCAACTCGAACCCGAAATGTTCTAACTTTCAGAGAGGAACTAATCCATCGGACCAGATCCCGAGGCAGATCAAAATCGAGCAGTTTATGTAGTAGGCCTTCGTGTTAGACTCGGTCGAAAGCCTTTAAAATGTACAAGAGGACGAGATAGACTGTCTTCCTGTTACTGTGTTACTGTGTTACTGGACTTATTCCTTCGAGATCTGACTATTACAGGTATTTCGAGTGCTATAGGTTTCCATATATTGCGTCTATCTTCACTAGGTTGGCTAAATGCGTTGTTAGACAACATATGTGCAGCTTGTTTATTTTCTTCTGAACCAGTGTTCTTGTGAATGATTTCAGCTTGAGATCACTCGATGTTATGTTGATGAGTCCAAACATGCTATGCTATTTCTGATTTGCTGGTTTTTCCTTGCTGTGTGTATTTCTTGTGCTCGGCGAACTTACAATGAAACTAAGAGGTTTCAGTAGCTTCCTCAGTAACAATATTCTAACAAAGGAAAATAAGGTCAATAAGGTGTATTATTATTTCATTCTCTTGCAATACTTTTCACAGAAGTTTGAAGAAGTTGATATAATCCAATTCTTTTAATAAATTTTCAGGAAAGGAAGGTTTTGGCTTTCTACTGATTAATCTTCATACACAAAAATGTAGGAATCTTCTGAAGAAAGGAAGGAAGCAATCAATTTCAAAAAATTAACTCTGAACAAAGATGTGTAGATCATGCAAAAAAACCACTCTCAGCTACAACCTGAAAGAAAACTTCTCTCGAAACAGCTATTTTCATATAAACATTGAATTACACGAAAGAAAAAATAACATAGAAATTAATACTTTTATATGAACACTGAATTATATAAAAACATTTTTTTTATTCAGTTTGTATTCCAAACATTCGTTTTGGAATAGAATCCTCGCTGGAGGACATCCGATGTTTCGGCATAAGACACTTGCCTCATTGCCTCTTCAGCACCAAATCTGGAAAAAATTATAAAAAGGCAATCAAGTTATTCATAAAATATTCAAATTATGTCACGGATGAGTTAAATCTACTCATGTCATCGATTACAGTGTTTCGTATCGCTCGAAGTTTGTAAATTCAGGTACAAATTATATTGTTTGGCAACCGCGTATTTTTCAAAAGGAAAACGAACTTTATTGGTACATAAAAATAGTATGTTTCTTGAGTTGTAAAAGACGGAGGTCATGATATATTATTACTATTGTTTCAGCGATTCGTGATACATTTGAATTTAGTTATTTGTTTGTTTGGAAACAATTTTTGGAAGATATTTCGATTAGAGTTCATATTTCCTTCATTTTCCTACTTTACCTTCCTATTTTCCCTAATTGCCAACGTATTGGGTGGAAGGAAGGAACTAGTGATATTTTTTGGGGTAAGTTGTGAATTTTCTAACCGAATTAGGTAATATTTGCACCAGACATTTCGTAATGACATTCATTGATTGAATCCCAGCCATAGAAATCTCGTTTAATTTGAAAGGGCTATATTTTTAGGAAATATTGAATTTTGGGAAAAAAAGGTTTTGGCTTTCTACAATTTAGACAAGATTCCTATGCCTGGGATTTAGCAAATGAATGTTATTTCGTAATGTCATCGATAACATGACTAGTTTGAACTCATTTGTGTCATGAAGTCGTAATTTAATGAATGAATTTAGTACTTTTTCTGATAATTTCATTCAGATTTGGTGCTGAAGAGGCAATGGGTCAAGTGTCTCATGCCGAAATATCTTATGTCCACCAGTGAGACTGACATTATTCCATGTAAGTGAAATTTTACCTTTAATTTACTATATTGCGTAACACTCCCGGGAATGATATTTGATTCAACTCCATAACAAATAACGTATTCAAAAACACTTCATTGTGAGATTTTGACTAAACCGTTTTACAAAAAGATTTTGTGAAACCGTTCAGTGAAAATCTCACAATAAAGTAGTTTTTGATCACGTTAGTTATGGATTTTCATCAAGTATCGGCCAATTGCATTATATATCCATAACAAATGTTTGGAATACAAACTGAAAAAAGAAAAGTGTTTTCTTGCGGAATTTGTTTTGAAGGATTTTTCTTTCATGTAATTCAATATTTATACAGAAAAAGCTATTTTGAGAGGGTTTTTCTCCAAGTTTGTGTTTGAAAGGTACTTTCATGCATGCTCTTATATGTCTTGTATAGATAGTTTTTTGAAATTGATTGGTTTCTTTTTTTCTTCGAAATATTCTCACTTTTTTGTGGATGGAAAAGTAGAAGGCCAAAACCTTTCTTTTTCAAAAGTTAATCTCTTCTAAAAATATGCGTCTTTCAATTTTTATAAATATACTGACAAATACTTGAAGAAACGATTGAGGTCCATATGAATCATATGTTTATTGAACTGGATGAGAGGAAACAAGGGAAACATTGTTCAACGGTTTTTTAACTCAGTCTCGTGGTGGGAAGAAATATTCTGCAACACTTGATTGCCAGCTACTTATGTTTGCGTAACGTTGAGAAAAAAATCATGACATGAACAGTTGTCAACAATTGATGAAAAATTCTTTTTTGACTTCCAGGTTTGCAATTTTCTACAACTGGTGAAAGTATTTGTAAAAGTTGTCATGTTGCATTATTTTGCATATCAGTCACAATGTTGAATTTCAAAAGTATTTTTTTATCCCTGCCGGACGAAAAGTTCGATTTTCATATCCTGTATGAGAGACAAAATTGCCTCGTTTTCTCCCGGTTAGGTATCACTAACGCGCATGCTCATAACTTAACATAATTAACAGTTAAATTTTTAATCTGTGATTGAAAAACGCTGAATCAACAAAAGGGTAAAATATTCCATCTCGCAGTAGAAAAAAATCATATACTCACCATGGGTGAAAAGTACGGGATTCTCACATGCCGTACTTTTCTCCATAGGTGAGTAATATACTGGATCTTTCAGTTAATTTAATACATGTTTCTATTTTCGAAATTTATTTTTTTTTGTGCAAAAAGTAATAATGTGTCAATTAAAAAGGACTATTTTCAAAAGAGATAAGTTTTATGGAAGGTGAGCGTTTTCTTTTTTCTAATTCTCCATCATTTGTACACGAAATGTGGGGAACTTTCAAAGACTGGAATGAAGGTAATAACTACAATAAACACGCTTGTAGACTTTTTATTTCCCCATCGTTGAATAAATAAGTGGAGAATTACCAAAGGAATAATTAGGGATAAATTACTTGCCAATCCCAACTGGTCCAGATGCTTCTGGTCGGTAGCTGAATCTGTTAATCAGACCTTTACAAAATCCACAATTCCACCACTTACACAAGCGGGTCTGTCAATTGCAAAAACAGTCATAGAAAAAGCAAATCTACTAGCTAATCAATGTGCGCCCCACTCCACAGCTGATTTTCTGGAAAACCCACCCCACCCACTGTTTCCACACTGGAATCCACAATGCCGGAAATTACTTTTACTGGAACCCGCTTTGAAAAAAAACTACTTTTTTTTGACCTACTTTACCTACAAACGATACTAATAATTGTAGTGATGTTCATTTTTTTGCAGTCTTATCGGATACTGAGAAAACACTATTGATATTATTCTAACTACGAAGGACGATTAACAATACGCAAGAAAGTTTTGATATAGGTTTTGAATTCATTGTAGTTTATTGTAGTCACAACACAATATTAATTTATTTTATAGTATTTCGAAGTATAACAAAAAAGCTATGATAACAAGACTTCAAATCATAAAATAATAATTGTTCTAAAAACACAAACGATGAAGTTGATTGTAGCTGAAATTAGATGTTTGTAGTTACCATTGAACACATCAGAAATGAATGGAATGAAATCGAGTATTTAATTAGTCGATATTCTTAAAACATCTATGAACCTTAAATTCTATAATGTTTGTAGCAGTACTCAGCCAGAAAAGGTAATGCACATGGTTAGTAAACAAACCTTATATTTACATAGATATAGATATAGAAACCATAAGTGGATTTCAGTTTTTGTTAATTATAGTCAAACTACATCCATTTAGACCGTGATCTTCCAAAGGACATAATTTTAGATAATACCGAACCGGTAAAAACAAAAATGAATTTGATTAGTTAAGTTTTTCTGGAGCTATCACGACCACGCTGGTTTCCATACATACATACAAACGAACGGCCACAGAATAATTCTTTTATACATCACTTTTATTTATTGAAAACGCAAAATGTGTCAAAAAAATGTCATGAGTGTTCAAACTAGTATTTTTTCTTGACAATTACGTGTAAATGTTATTCTACGAGTGCGATAGAACATAAGTACTGATACTTTGAGTTCAAAAAATCACTTGATTTTTGTAAGGTTCCCTACTGTCCATTTTTATCAAATGCCCTACTATACATTTGTAGTGATTCAAAAGCAAAAAAAAATCTTGTTTTTCTATATCTGTGTACAAACTATGCAAGAATGAGTAGTACATTTTGAAGCAATGAAAATCTGAAATACTAGGTGATTTTGTAAAGTTATCAGTATTCTATCGTTTGTAGTTTACTCAGTACTAAGAAATAGCATTGAATGAAATAAACAATAATAGGTTTATGAAAATCCTCGTTTTCAAATGCAAAATTATAAACGATATAGTTTAAAAAAACTGGAAAATACGCTTTTGAAGAACATCGAGGTAAAAAGTTTAAATAAATATAGTTAAAAAAAAAACTATAAAACACGCTTTCAAAGAACATCGAACTGAAAAGTTGAAAATATTATTTTTTCAATAAGCTTAAAACAATAACGATTGAAAAATACTAGTATTATTGTGAAAAAAGCGTAGGCGCTAGGTATACAAAAAATATGGCATACTACTACATTCATCTGCATCGTTTGTAGTTGAAATTTTGTTTTTGATTCACTACAACTGCAGTTGGAAAATACTCGTTTTTATTCCATTCATTTTTGATGTGTTCAATGGTAACTACAAACATCTAATTTCAGCAACAATCAATTTCATCGTTTGTAGTTTGACGACAATTTTTATTTTATGATTTGTAGTATTGTTATCGTTGCTTTTTTGCTATACTTCAAAACAATATAGAATAAATTAATATTGTGTTGTTACTACAATAAACTACAATCAATTTAGAACCTATTTCAAAACTTTTTAGTGCAGTATCAATTGTATTTCGTAGTTTAAATAATATCAATAGTGCTTTCTCAGTAACTGATGAGACTACCAAAAAATGAAGTCTACTTCATTCGTCAGCATCGTTTGTAGTTAAAATTTTGTTTTTGATTCACTACAAATGCAGTTGGAAAATAGTCGATTTTATTCCATTCATTTTTGATGTATTCAATGGTAACTACAAACATCTAATTTCAGCAACAATCAATTTCATCGTTTGTAGTTTGACGACAATTTTTATTTTATGATTTGTAGTCTTGGTATCATAGCTTTTTTGCTATACTTCGAAATACTTATAAAATAAGTTAATATTGTGTTATGACTATAATGAACTACAATCAATTCAAAACCTATTTCAAAACTTTCTTGCGCATTGCTAATCGTATGTCGTAATTTGAAAATTATCAATAGTGCTTTCTCAGTAAATGATGAAACTACAAGAAAATGAACTCTACTCCATTCATCAGCATCGTTTGCAAATAAAATTTTGTTCTTGATTCACTACAAATGCATTTGAAAAACACTCGATTTTATTTCATTCATTTTTGATGTGTTTAATGGTAACTACAAATATCTAATTTCAGCTACAATCAACTTCATCGTGTGTAGTTTGAGGACAATTGTTATTTTATAATTTGTAGTCTTGTTATAGTAGCTTGTTTGCTATAGCACAAAAGAGTATAAAATATAGTAATATTTTGTTGTTACTACAATTAACTACAATCCATTTAGAACCTATTTCAGAACTTTTTGGCACATTATTACTCGTCCTTCGTAGGTAGAATAATGTCAATAGTGCTTTCTCAGTAACCGATAAAACTACAAAAAATGAACATTACTACATTTATTAGCATCGTTTGTAGGTAAAGTACGGTAAAAAAAGTAGATTTTTTCAAAGCGGGTTCCAACGTGACGGAGCTGGCATCTGTCCCTGATGAAGTTCCCGTAATCGTTCTCAAAAAGTGTGCAAATGAACTCCCACCAGTATTTTGCAGACTTTTCAACCTGTCTTACAGGAATGGGATTTTTCCTTCTTGTTGGAAGATTGCTCGCGTTCAGCCTATTCTCAAAAAGGGCAAGAAAAATCTTACAACTGAATATAGACCAGTCGCTTTTCTATCAGTGATAATAAAAATCCTATAGAAAGTCGTAAACCACCATATCCTTAAACAATTGGAAGGCTTCAAAATCTTGAGCGATGATCAATATGGCTTTCGGAAACAAAGATCAACAGGCGACCTCCTATCGTATGTCACCCATATTTGGAATAATGCAATAGAGAAACATGGAGAATCAAGAGCTGTTGCGCTTGATATTTTCAAGGCCTTTGAGCGTGTGTGGCATGAGGGTTTACTGGCCCAACTTCGGTGATATGGCTTGTCGGATCATTTTTGGTATGGCTCTTCAGTTTCCCGTAAGAACATTTTCTGCAAGTGGCCGTCGATCGATATCTCTCAAATATTTTCACCATCAACGTTGGTGTTCTCCAGGGATCCATATTGTCTCTAACCCTGTGTATATAAACGACTTATTGGAAAATACCAAGAATCCAATATCTTGTTTTACTGATGACAACACACTTGTCTCGTCATCTCATTTGGATATCTTAATGAGGATCTAGAAGTGATTTAGAATTGGGTGAAAGTAACCAGCTTCAAATCAATGCTACAAAAAATCAGGCATCGGTTTTCTTCAAGAAGATAAATGTCATCAAACCGGATATAATAATATCAGGTCAGACAATTCCGTTTTCTGCTTCGATAAGTTTGTTGGGGGTTGAAATGGACACCAATATGTCTTGGCACAATCATGTCGTTGGAATTGCAAAAGCTGCTTGTCAAAAGCTTGAAACACTGTTCCGAACCAGAAAACGGAACTCTTCAATGGAAACTAGTCCCTCCTAAAAATATACACCCTTTAATTGAAATATTTCCACTTTGCCACTTTGAATGCCATTTTTCTTGTGAAATGTAAGAGGAAATAGGAAAATAACCATCCAACTTCCATTTCCAAATATGGTCAATTAATTTTTCATAAACTACATATCTACAATCACTTTTTCACATTCAGTTCGAATTTCAAACATACATTTTATTATTCATGGGGACGCTACACAGTATAATACATGAATGAGTTATGATACAAACATTCACTTACATCAGATTTATTTCGAAATCAGCAAAATTAAAAAAATCGATACATGGAATGACAGAATGACATGAATAACCTAATAAAAATATTTGTATTTCTTATAAAAAGTATATTTTTATCTCGTCGCGTTCAGAAGTTTGGAATATTTGAAAATCTTCCTTTGTGCGCATCTGAGACCTAAGAAGCATCTATATACCAAATTTTAGCTTACTAGAACTTATTGGTACTGAGGAACAGAGATCTTCGCATTCATCTGTTAAAAAACATCTGTTTAAAATCTGGTTTTCCGTTAATCAGCTGTCGCCCCCATACGAACGACAACTCTCAGAAGTTCAGAAACTGGTGCGAGCTAAGGACTAACGAGGTATCACCTTTCAACGTGTGATTCCTTACACCTAAGTATGGATATTCATGAGCAACGGTAAAAAAGTATCATTGGAATTTTGAGAAACTGAATAATCCAAATGAATTATTTTAGCCAATATTGTAAAAGCGTTGAGAATGTCACGTGCGATGATTCTACTGTTACACTCTAATAATGGATGAAAGGGGTTTTTCATGTCGATCTTTGCTTTCGTAAATAGTCGCCTAAGAGTTTAAATTATTCCAAATATTTGAGAATGTATTAATTTAGAGTTTTAGCATTGTATTTCGATAGCATCAGTTGTACAACAACTGATGAATGATTATTTCTTATAACTGCCATTTTAACGTAGTTATGGAAGCTTTGTCTAGTATGCTGTTTAATCAGGCGTTTTATTAGAAGATGTCAAAAAATTATTTTTAGTATTGTGCATTGTACAGAGGAAATAGTGAGTGGCTTATATTTGAAAATCAGTTTTCATTCTTTTCACATTTTTAAATCTTTATTTTTTTACCGTACACAAACTACCCGTTCATGAATAAGTTTAGTGACAACAAAACAATAACCCATATCATAAACCTTTGGAGGAAACGACGAAATGTTTTCATGGGATAAAATTTATTTCCGAAGCGTTCTAAATAACTGACAATTGTATAGAAATGAAATGTCTGCCCTTTATGGCATTTTTATATCTCTCTCGAAACAAATTGAATTCTGACTGGATCCGAACTTTTTTGGTTACGCGCTGTTCGATTGTTTTTTGATATCGTAGTTTATTTTATAACTGGGAATTTAATTCGATGTGAGCGCCTGGTGACATTTAAATTGCTACGTCCTGCATTTTCCTATAAAAATATTTATATGTTTTTTATCTCCTGTTATTTGTGGAATTTAGTAGCGGTCTAGGTAGTATATTGGTATTAGTCAAATTATTCATGATAATAATTACAAATTTTAACAATATAAAATTTATTGTTTGTTTGGAAGTGGTTGACAATGTTTCGTGGTGTATTTCATCAGTTCTGACTTCCATTGTCTAATATAATATAAATTGATTTGAAATCCCTGAAAGAATCTATAAAAAATAGATTGGCTAAAAAATAACAATTCTATTAAGCAAAAAAAACTGAAATTACAATAAAATAAAATACGCAACAATTAAAAATTGAACTATTGACAAGGAATGAAAATTAAAAATTCAAAGATTCCAAGCCGAGTAACTTCACGACGTTTCGATTGTTTATATCCACAATAGACTTCGGGTGATGAATGGACTTCTTATTCAGCAAATTACCTTCATTTAAATCATTTAGGAAATTGTTTCCGTACCCTTTCAACTGAGGTTCGCCAGGAGGACGAAAGGTTCATAACTGGAGTTGTTGGGTGGCGACATAAGGACCTCTATGCCGCTCTGGCTTCGTATACCGCTTCCTGACTGGGGTATTTGATGAACAAACTGTCACAGCATACCTAACAATCAGCACGGACACTCCCT
>WOGP01007971.1:0-11454 GCA_015342065.1 Leptinotarsa undecemlineata
TTCAGTTTGTGTCTGAAAGTTACTTCTTTGCATGATCTACACATCCATGTATATAGTTACTTATTTTCAAATTGATTACTTCCTTCCTTTCTTTGGAAGATTCCCTCGTCCCTTTTTTTGTATCAAGATGAAGTAGTAGAAAGCCAAAATCTTTCTTTTCCTAAAATTAACCACTCTTAAAAATATAACCTCTTCAATTCAAAATGGTTTCATCTGTCAATACATTACAAAATGCTTCTGTGGTTCTTTTCATCTAATTGGTGCAACTATCTGTGTAGGTTGAAATATATCCATGTTGAATGAGATATAACATCCATTTTCTGGATGATTCTTCGATAACTTGCTTTAGATTAGTTGTGAAAACTTTGCTCGCTCTGAGAGGTGATTCAGAAGACATTTCAATACTGGCAAAGAATTCTGTAGAACAAATTCTAGAATGTGTTCAATCTCAGCCTTTGATCGAAGTATAAGATGCCACGATGATATTGTGGAATATTCTCAACAACTCAAAGTTTCTCAAAGTTTCAAACCTGTAAACTATCTTTCAATCCCACCAAAACAATGTTTTTTATTCCACTTCTGATTTCATTGCCTCTAAATAATATTCAGCTTTCGGTTTCTAATTGAAAGATGTTCTCAAGGTACTACTTGCCATCGGTGGATGGGCTTTCGGTTCCACACCCTTCAAAGAGCTCACAAGTAATGTCTTCAGGATGAACCAATTTGTTTATGATGCCATCGAATTCTTGAGGGAGTTCAAATTCAATGGTTTGGATGTAGACTGGGAATACCCGAGAGGAGCTGATGACAGGGTTGCGTATGTGAACCTTCTGAAAGAACTACGACTGGCATTTGAAGGTTAGTATTTTGAATTCACGACTCAGGTGGACAAATCAATGTGATTAGAGTAACTGATTTTTCTTTCGGTTCCACCAACATTGAGTGAGTCAGAATAAGATTGGTAGATTGGTTCAGCACTGTTGAGAAATCGAATATCATCATCCTACTTGTTTTCCTTTAGTATTCAATCTCTGAAGGATCAGTTACTATAGAGAACATTTCACAGGGGAAGCGAAAACTAGCGGACAACCGAGACTTCTGCTGACTGCTGCTGTACCAGCTTCATTCGAAGCCATTGCAGCTGGATACGATGTTCCAGAAATCTCCAAATATCTGGATTTCATCAATGTCATGACTTACGACTTCCATGGACAATGGGAAAGAACCGTTGGACACAATGCCCCTTTGTTCCCCCTAGAAAGTGCCACCAAACATCAGAAAAAGCTGACAGTGGTATGTTCACGTTGATTTCAGATGATTTGATTTCTACTTAGATAAATGAAACAGTTTTTTCATAATAATAGTAACAGAGCACATACTTCATTATGTAAACAGAGTTAATTGAGAATTTTCTCCCTTGCAGGATTACTCATCTCGCGAATGGGTGAAACAGGGTGCACCCAAAGAGAAATTGATGATAGGAATGCCTACATATGGTCGCAGCTTTGAACTGGTGAACATCACACAATTTGATATTGGAGCACCAGCAAGTGGAGGAGGCGTAGCAGGAAAATATACATCAGAAGCAGGGTTTATGAGCTATTACGAAATTTGTGATTTCCTGCATGAAGACAATACCACCTTGGTATGGGACAATGAGCAGCAAGTACCTTTTGCTTATAGGGATAACCAGTGGGTAGGATTCGATGATGAAAGGAGTTTGAAGACGAAGGTGAGTTTGTCTTGAGATAAGAAAGCAATGGAAACATTTTCAATTTTTTAATAAAAACAGTTTTTCCTATATGTTCGTTTTGTTATGATTGATTTTTTGCTGGTATCTTTTTGGCAACACTGTTTTTGATAGATCACGCGTGAATCGTGTTTTGTGTCATTGTCAAACTTGTTCAGTTTGGTCTATAATTTAACCATGATTCGACTTACGAATGAACAACGCTTGCAAATTATTGAATTTTATTTTCAAAATTCATGCTCGGCGAAGAAAGTCCATCGAGCACTTCTTCTATTTTATGGGCAGGTTTGTCGGCATACTGAGGGAGCTATTCGGAAGCTTGTGACTAAATTTCGAACCCATTTCACATTATTGGACATTAAACCACCAACACGCATACGTAGAGTGGGGACAGAGAAAAATATTGCGGCTGTAACCGTCAGTATTCGTGATGACCGTGAAATGTCGATTCGCCGCCGTTCGCAGCAATTGGGCCTCTGTTATTCCACTACGAGGAATATTTTGCGAAAGAATTTGGGTGTACAATCTTATAAGATACAGCTGGTGCTAAAATTGAAGCCATACGACCTCACACAACGTCTGACATTTGGTGAATGGGCTCTGACAAAGTTGAAGTAAGATCTACATTTTTATTGAAAAATTGTGTTGAGCAACGAGGCTAATTTCTGGTTGGATGGATACGTTAACAAGCAAAATGGCCGCATCTGGAGTGAAGACCAGCCACAAGCATTCCAATAGCTAAATTCATTCCGAGAAAGTCACGGTTTGACACATGACAATGGCCAAAACGTTACTGTGAATGGAGAGCGCTACTGTGTGATGATTGACAACTTTTTACATGTGGTTTCAACAAGACGGTTCCACATGCCACACGGCATGCGAAACAATGGCCCAATTGAGAGCAGCCTTCGGGAAAAGTTCATCTCACATCTTGGCCGCCTAGATCGTGTGATTTAACGTCTTTGGAGTATTTCTTGAGGGGTCATGTTGAGGCTCATTTCTACAGAGATAAACCAGCAACGACTCATGCTCTGGAAGCCAATATTGAAACATTTATACTTGAAATACTGGTCGATATGTTGAAGAGAGTGTGCCAAAATTGGACCTTGCGCATGGGCCATCTAAAGCGGAGCCGTGGACAACATTTGCATAAAATCATCTTCAAACATTAAATTATATTGATCGTTCTATCAATTACGATAAATATTTCATCATATCCTATACCTCCTGAAAAATTACCCGGTACTATATCTTAGTAAAATTCTAGGAGAGCAACTCAATAATTCGGAAGAGAAAATCAATAAACGCAAAGGTTAGGTTAGGTTGGAGGCGATGAATAAACACAAGTTGTAGCATTTCGAAAAGTTATTAAAATTATTTATTCTAACATAGCCGTTACGTTTCAGATCGCTTGGTTGAAAGAAGAAGGGTTCGGAGGTATTATGATCTGGTCTGTAGATATGGATGACTTCAGAGGATCTTGCGGTAGTGGAAAGTATCCTCTGATAAACGCTATGAGGCAAGAACTTGAAGGTTATAAGGTCAAATTGGAATATACAGGACCGTACGAATCGAGTGTTTCTACTGGACAATACACAACGAAAAATCGTGAGTTTTCATTCTTGTTTTCTTCTCGCGATACGAAAAAGATGGAAAAATATCGGGGAGCCAAAGATATCTTTTTCATTAGATTATGATGTTGAATTGCGACTCACCACGTCAATAGAAAGGCTCACTAGTGACTTTTTCTAATCAATAAATAAAAATTAACTGAGTAACTATCTTAGTGATCAACAGTTTCGGGATACAATTTGAGCAGTCCAAACTATTGATTGACACCATATCATAGCTGATCTAATGGAATGGGTTATGGGAACTTCATTTTTAAAGATTACTGATAACATTGTTCAATCGTTTTTTGACTAATTCAGTCAATTTTGTAAGTTTCACCTTTGCTGATATAGCAATAGTGGGTTGAGATGAAAACGATCTTCATGTCATGCAAGCCTTAATTTTGTTCCAGTTCCACATCATTATGACGCCTCCATTAATTTTCTTCTCAATTACTTCACATTGTTCAATGAATTTTTCACTCATTTAACCAACTTTGAAGGTTGTAACTTTGCTGAGATAGCAATAGTAGGTTGAACCAAAGTAGGTTGAGCTAAAAAACGATCAAATGGTCTTTGTATCCCCTTAGCCTCAATTTTTCTCCAGGTCCTCTTTGTGTCATGCTTTCATTTATTTTTTTTTTAATTACTCATTATTTTGTATTATCAATAATGAAAAGGAGATATTATCTGCATGAAGCTATTGAAAGCACAGGGCAGCTATATCTTATCACCTAAGTGTGCCTTAGTGTTATTCACATTTTCTGGGTAACCTGAATGTTCCTCAATTTCGTTTCTGGAACCGAACGTTTTCATTTTACAAATTTTGATATATGAAACCAACTTTTGTGAATCATTTTGCTGAGATTGCTGAGATTGCAACTTTGCTGAGATAGCAATAGTAAGTTGAGCTGAAAAACAATCAAATGGTCTTTGCATCCCCTTAGCCTCAATTTTTCTACAGGTCCTCATTGTTGTGATGCTTTCATCTATTTTGTTGAAATTACTCATTACTTTGTATTATCAATATGAAAAAGGAGATATATGTTTGCGTGAAGCTATTGAAAGCACAAGGCAGCTATATCTAATCGGCTAAGTGTGCCTAAGTGTTATTCACATTTTTGGGTAACCTAAATATTCCTCAATTTTGTTGTTTGAACCGTACGTTTTTATTTTCCAATTTTTTATTTATGAAACCAACTTTTGTAAACCATTTCACACTCAAATTATCTGATTCCTCAATTCACCACCAATGAATGAAATTCCAATGAAAATATGCTGTCATATGTTGACTTGATTCTTCAATGAAATTTTCAAGTGAAAAGCTTCAATTCATCTATTCAAGTAGAAGTATCTGTTTGTTTTTCCAGTATCTATTTTTTGCATCAACTTCATTTCTTTTTTTTTAACTATAGTATTAGTCATATGTTCAATATGTCTTGCATACCGTTTTATGAAGTAGATTTTTAATCGTGTTTGTTTGGTGAAATGTTTGCTTGTGTGCACTTGTGCACACAAAAACAATTGTGCACACCTTTTTTAGTTGGATGGAGAAACAAGGTCTGCTCATGTTGCGATTCCTCTGTAGCGTAGTCAGAAATTGAATCCTGCCATTTGATAGGTATTTTTACTCTTCTTTGTATTTATTTCCAATCAATGAAATCCATTATTATTATCATTGATTCACTTCTTCAATGAACGCTATACTGACCTCAACTTTCAGCAATGAAAATTGCGCCATCGTGATTAAATTTTCAATGAAGTTTTCGAATTATTTTCAGCCATCGAAGTTATATGCGACGAAGAAGAGGGCCACATCAGTTACCATCCCGACAAAGCGGACTGCAAAATGTACTATATGTGCGAAGGAGAGAGAAAACATCACATGCCTTGTCCCGCCAACTTGGTTTTCAATCCAGATCAAACTGTCTGCGATTGGCCAGAGAATGTGGCAAGCTGTTCACAATTTACACCCGCACCTCCATCAAGTTAACTTCAATCTGACTACAAATAAAGCGATAGTTTGAGTGTACTGCCGGATACCAAGGTTTTCCTAGCAAAAATCAACTAGACTCAGGGGATATTGGTATCGTGTTAGTTTATCCAATGAACAAATTTTCAGTTCTGAAAAATATCAGTGGCCACTGCGAAGGCAATTGAGCATTTCCTAATCAGGAAAAACATCTGGCATTATTCAGTCACCGTCATCTTAGTTGTAATCCATAACTTCTGCTCAGATCATCGCTCACAATATTATCACTAGGATTGTCTTTACACTAAATTGCTCATTGTTTCTCTCTTCATTTCTTCATCAATATTTGTCACAATTTGCAGACATTTCTTAGATTCGTATCTATTTTTCAATTTCATTTATGTTTCCGTATATAACTTGCTGATATTCTTCTGTATGATTTTTCATTTTTCCACTATTATTAAAATTATTATCGCTAAAGAACAAAATTGTTCATTTGATATATTTTGTCTCATTTCATTATATCCCTACCTTCACTAATTTTATGATTTTTGTCTGCCTATAGTTACCAATTCTTTTCCATCCTATTTCTTTCATTGAATTTTTTGTACAGTTTTGTTGATTATCAACTAAAATGTAACCGATGGATTTTTTCCATGATTTCACATCCGTTTATTATTTCATCTTGATTTTACTTTAAGTGACATCCAGAAATATTTATTTCATTGTTGATGGCAATTTTTCAGGCTAATTCCTTCAAACCTTGTTGAGGGTGAATATTTCTAACAAATTTTTTCAGTTTTCAATGAAAATTGATTTGAATAAGTTGGAGTTTATTATTGAGTCATTCAATAATCTCATGGATTTCTGATAGATCGTTTAAAAGGAAATGGAAAGTATGATTTTCATTTTTTTAGAATTCAGAAACCAATTGTAATCCTACAAAAAGTCTTTCTTCACATTCATCTAAATTTTGATGTAAGCAAATGATAGTTTCATATAAACAGCTGTATATGTATTTATAAGGATTTTTGTAAATAGTTATATTTAAATAAAGTAAGTTTTACCAAAAAACTTTTTTTTCTACCAAATACTTATTCGAATGAATGTTAGTATTGCATGTCTCAAAATGAATATCAACGTGTGGGTTTTTTTTTTTCTATAAAATCGATTCTATAGTACACAAAGACTTACAGTAGGCGATTTAGGATGAGAATTACTGAAAGTAACAACAAATAACCCAAGAACCCTATCATTTTAACCAATTATTTCCTTAGAATCGATTAAATTATGAGAACATTTTCACTTCAATTGAAATATTATTCTGGACAGTAACAATTTCATTGAAATCGAAAATAATAGGCGAGTCATATATTTCAACATTGAGTATTTAACAATTGTTCTTTCGAACGAATGTTGTGAAATTTCCCGTTATTCAGCAAACAGATTTTAACCATATTTCGAATAGAACTGAGTTGATTGATGATTCAATATTTTTTCAGCTGAAAATATTTCAGTATATAATCTTCACCGCTTGACAAACATTTTTTCAAACTCAAACTGTCTTATTTTTTAGCAATACCAATAAATAGAGTAGTTGCTCCATATATATTAGGGTTTTTTTTTGTACTTCTACGACCTTATGGTCATTGACAATCTACAAAACGCTAACAGGGTTGCTCAAGAAGTTACGTCACTTCCTTGTGTTCTTTACTTCAGGGGTGCATTGAGGTCCTTCTGACAATTCTTCGCCATCGTTGGTGACCACCACCCTTCTGGTCATTGACGATCTACAAGAACTTAAATGGAGCTCAGAAACTTATGTCAATCCATTGTTTTCGGGGTACATAAGCCTTTTTGCCAAGTCTTCAGGTACCGACTCCACCCCTAGAGCAAGGGTGTAGAGAAATCGATGACTGTATCTAGAACCACGTTAGCTATACTACTCTTGTACTATTACTTTTGATAATTAATCTGAGTATGAGTGTGTAAACATCACGAAAATGAAAATTTCATAAAGTTAACTAGAAAAAACTATGAAAAGTCGAATTTGGAGAAATTTAAAGATTATGGAATATTGAATATTGAATATGGATATTGAAGTATTCTGTGATTATTTGCTATAAGCATTCATAAAATTTGATTGACAATGATAGAAGTGTCTCCACAATGAAATCATTGAAAAAAATATTGGGAGGAACGAACAGTAAAAATGTATCACAAAGATTGGCGTCAAAGAACACGTGAAACAGATAATCTTTCAAGACAATATATTTCTGCATTATTCGAAATAAAAAAACTTTCAAAGCAGGGACAAAGTTATTTATGTTTTAACGATACATATGATAGGTATTTAAATGAAGATTCAGTTTTGTGTGACGTCTAAGGAAACTTCTTCGTATTTTCTTTAGTATAATACTACCCATTGTAATGATTATAGAATATTCACAATGAATTTTTTGATGAATTATTCATACATCTGAATGAAAAACGAATTTAATTCGTCTGTTTTCATACAACAGTAATAAAAATTATTTTACGATATCACCTGAAACTTCAATCAGAAACGTAATCGTGGCTCCATCTGTCCGCGAATAGAATAACTAAGTATGGAAAACGAAGGCTTGAAAATCTAGTAAAATTGTCACAATATCTTTCGTTGATAAATAGATAGATAGACGAATAGATAGTTTACTTCACTACGTTACATAATAAAAAGCTTGTAGCAAGTCAAAAAAATAGCATGAAAGTAATTTGTTAAACAATCAAAATATTATAAAAACAAACAAGAAACACAAATAGAAAAATATGAAAACAAAAATTGAGTCTGTATGTTGACCTCATAAATATTTAAAATGATTCAGAGTAGAAGCAAAAATTCAAAAGATAATTTTAATTGTTTTTTTGAATTTGGACATACTAAGAATTTTGAAACTATTGGGAAGATGATAGTTGTAGAGGTTGAAATTCGGTGTGTTTTTTTTGTGATTTACTCAAACAATAGCGGTTTGTCCGAAATTTATTACAATGTCTGATATCATAGTCATGAAGGTCTGATTTCTTGATTAATGAAGTTGATTTTTTATGAATTTCTATGAGAACGTTGTTCAAAAATAATGTGGGTAACGGCATTATTCTCAATTTCAAAAACAGAGGTAGACAATGCTTCCTTTAACCAGAATTAGTAATTATTCTGAGAGCTTTTTTCTGCAATCTAAAAATTTTTTACAGCCCCAGTTGAGTTGCCCCAGAGTATAACACCATAACTAATGTGAGAATGGAAGCGGACGAAATATTTTATTTTCAGTGTATTGTATTGTATTGTATTGTATGTATTGTATTATATTATATTGTAACTGACGAAACAAAAAAAGAGTTCTAGATGATTTTTTACTCAATTGCTGTTGGTGTTGGTGACTAACAACTAACCCAAGTAATTTAACATTGTTTGCATTTTATTTTGAGTCGATTTGACACGAACCAACTTTATGCCTTCTCATCGACTTCCTTTGATATTCTAGATAGTTCAATAGAATTTTTGTCAGAGTAAATGAATGTAGTGTCATCGCCAAACAAAACAGATTTATATGGATGCATGAAGTTACTAATGTTATTCACGTAAATTATGAATAAAAGTGGTCCCAATACTGATCCTTGGGGAACACCATGTTCTACGAATTTCAAATTTGAAATGCAATTATTGCTACTGCATATTTATCTATTCGATAAATATGATTCTATGAGGGATAGAGATACTCCCCTGATGCTATGGTTATATAGTTTTTCCAACAATATGTCGCGAGAGACGCAGTTAAACGCCTTAGAGAGGTCGCAGAGCGACTCATTTTACAACTAATCGACTTCTTTGAGACTCAAACCTTCCTGTATTATTATTTGAGGGATTACGAATGAGAAGTTGATTTTGAGAAATTCGTCACATCTGACCCCATGCATGTACGACTATGCACAGTGTTTCTTGAAATGATGACCCTTGGACCCTTGACCTGAGGACTGTGAAAGTCTGGTTATTCTCGTGGGTTCGGCTACCTATCAGGCGCGTCCCCAGGTGGCGGATAGGGGAACGGCCAGTGGACTGGAGGCCCTGTCCGAGAAGCCAAAGTGGTCACGAACAATCCCCTTGTGGAACTGTGCGAAACCTCAGCCTACCTCTGATTATGCGGGGCTCAGTCAGAGGTAACCTTGCTACTCGTGGGAACACACATGAATGAAACAATCACAACAGAAACAGCAACAACAAAAACCAATCCCGAAGCTGGACAGAAGAGCTCACCTCAATCTGAGGTGGTGTTCTCACCACCTCTGCTATAGTTGCAGCAACTATAAGTGCAACCTCCTCCTCCCCCACTCCACCTTCAACAGCAAGGCCACTTCCTGCGGCGGGCGCCAAGAGCTATGCCTTGAATAAAGGCAAAGAACCGGCTGCCCCTGCAGGAAAGTTCCCTCTCCTCTCTCCTCTCTCCTATTTTAGTTTCCAAAAAGTTCAGGTACCTATCACCATTGAAATTCTCGCGAAAAAGGAACGGACCTAGTAATTTATCATTTTATATATCACACCAAACGTTTGTTTTCTGATAGTATTGATTTTTGTTGTCAATAATAAAATTTGGGATGACATCATACCACCATTTACAATTTTGTGATGATAGAACTCCATTTGTTGTAAAAGTAGATTCATCTCTAAACAGAATACATCGATGAAAATCACGTTGTTCTTCTATTTCACTCCATGAATCCACATGGAAAAATCATATCTCAAATCATAGTCTCTTTCTTGAAATGTATAAATGAATGTAGGTTTGTAAGCATGGTACTTATATTTCATGAGAATACGCTTCACAGAGGTTTTTTTATGCCGGTATAATTACTAATTTCTTGGGTGGACCTTCCAGGATTTTCTATTATGCTTGAAGTACATCAAGCTGGTTTTCTTCTGTGCATATAGGTTTCGTACGCTCCGCATTATGTTTATATTTTAGTGAGCCGGTCTGTTTGAAATTCTTTAAAATTCTACCTACACTTGAATAGCAAATTTGTTTTCTGGAAACCGCTCGTCAAAAGTATTTACAGTTTCGCGCATTGTTTTATAACCATCACCACAGATTAAAACTAATTCTACCTTTTCAATTAACGTTAATAATACTGGGCGAGGCATTTTTAATTAAGGATAAATATGAAAACGTTTTACAGGCCAGTTTTAAAAAGCCACACTATCAAACTACAGTATTGTTTTAGGGGCTATATGTTTTTTGTTCATGGCTATCCGCGATAGATTTTGGATTGTTTTTAATATACGTTCTAGTTGAGGCATTGTTGTAAGAATAAAAGAAATTTTATACTTTTATTGACAGTTTATTCAATATGAACATTTAGTTAGTAAAGTATTTGCCTCGTTAAAAAGAGTATTTGTTTTATTATAGAGTTCTTTTAAAAATCGTTGCAACAAACATGAAGTTGAAGGTCACCTTAAAAAAATACAAATCCAAGTAAATTTTACAAATACACTTTAATTTGATGAAAAATACCCCAAACTGATTTGATTGTGGCTACTTCAAAGACATATTAAATCAAAATAGTAAAAATATGTATCATACGGGGGTAATTCAAAACAAAAAAAAATTTCGAATAGCAGGCCATGACTTCGTATCTGAACATAACTTTTAGTTCCAAGCATCTTTGTTTCCAAACATATTTTTTATTTTTTGGAATAAGGGACTTTACTCTTGAACTAACTTTATATTTTTTGGCCTATCCTGTATGGTGTTTGTCCTAAAGCCATTTCAGGTACAGTTGGTATAAGAGAGAGAGAGAGATATACATTTATTATCTGAAAGATTGAACAATCTTGTAGATAAACAAATTAGGGCTTAAAATCTAAGATTTATACAACTAAAATAACTTCACATAGAGTGAGATTGTTAATTGAAAACAGTTTTTTTGTGAAATTATCATATGATAAATAAAAGTTAAAATATAGCAGTTAGTTGGGAATGTATATAATAATATAAAAAAAACGAAGAAAGAGGCAATAAAGAACACACTCCTCAAAACTCTAGACGATCCTCAAAAAACTCTTCAAGCGAGTAATACCCTTTCCTTGCTAG
>WOGP01007972.1:0-11454 GCA_015342065.1 Leptinotarsa undecemlineata
GTTAGGAATCACACGTTAAAAGGTAAGACCTCGTCAGTCCTTAGCTCGCACAAGTTTCTCAACTTCTGAGAGTTGTCGTTCGTATGAGGGCGGCAGCTGATTAACGGAAAAACAGATTTTAAACAGACAAATTTTTTTAGGGTCGCTTACGAAAGTAAAAAATCGTTTCGAAACAAATACTAACATTGAAAGATATGAAAATTACGTTTTCTCATTCAGTTTGTGATATAAATATTTTTTATGGAATTGAAACAGATACCATTTATAGAAACACTACCTAATGTGAATAACGAAACATTATAAAATGTCATTTACATGTAAGACTATTATCCTCAATGCTTCAAGGTTGAGGAACAATATAAATTGTCTTATCACCTCATCAACACCGTTTTGCATATTGTTTGAGGTTAAGTGGAAGAGAAATTAAATGATGACTTGTCATCATGTAGACAGAAGAGTTCAAACTGCTGTGTTCGTGATACGGTCTTAATAATGAGATATATGGCAGACCTGTATAACGCTCTCTGTATTGGAACATATATGCAACACTTTTTAATTTACAGAGTACCTGGATCATGAAACCATGTGGTCGATCCCAAGGTTCTGGAATATTTCTGATAAACAAGCTATCAAAGTTGAAGAGATGGTCGAGAGAATCGAAAACACCCTTTCAACAACAATTGTCTAAAGAAAGTTACGTTATATCAAAGTGAGTATGAAATAGTTCATTTTGTAAAGTCCTCTGTGAGTAACTCACATGAGATGGAGAACAAAACTTTTTATTGGAAATAAAAATTCACAAGACTAGAGATCTAGATTCTTGAATTGAAATTTTTTCTGCCGATTTCACGATCTCCAAATCAATAATTGAAAAGAATTAAAACGAGTAGAAATTTGTAGAATATATGTCTATAACTGATCTGTTAAAATCTATGTTTCCGTTAACTAACTGAATAAATTGAATAAGCTGAATAAGCTATCGAAATATAGACCTCAGAGGTCTAAACTTGCGCGAGCTAAAGAATAATGAGGACTTAACTTTCAGCATATAATATCTATCACTGATGAGATGAAACACTGTGGAAGAGAAAACTCACACAGTTGGGATAGTATAGTGGTTGATTAAATGAGTAGAACGAAGTACTTAATGCTAATCAACCGCATACCGTTTATCGAAAAGATTTTTGCTTTATTGCAATAGTCCGGTATAATTGTGAGATTTGAAAGAAAGGACGGCATCACTTCACAATGCAGTCGAGTAATCAGGTGGTCTGAATAAAGTGTGAATATTCCAAAGAGAAAATCTACATTTTTCGTTCATTTCCAATTCGTGGTATGAAAACTAAACGTGCCCTTCTCTCTACAAAACCTATAGAGAACTCTGAAAATGAATGATCAACAATTGAAATTTGTGTTTGGAGTTGAGATTTGAAGGTTTAACATTAGATAATCAACTGAAATTATCTTACCTTGATGACATGGTACCCAGTACAATCACTGGTGGTCAAATCGTAACTTATTTCACTTCGGTGGTAGGTAGGTAGGTCTAAAGTGAGTGGGTCTATTCGACCCTCCACCGCAACCCAAAAGGATTATTGTTACTCACACCTATTCACACTCGGCTAAATAAACCCAGCTTCTCAACGAAGACGATTAGTGTGTGTGGTAAGTGGTCTTTCAGGTCAGATGGTAAGAGTATGGATCTGCCGAACTCAAAGAACCTGATTTGGTCCCTAGTGTAGTCCAACAACTGTTTGGAATCAAGCTTCGAAGGGTGAATAAAAGTCTTAGAGTGAGCCAATCCTGGAAGAATCTGCCAGAAGTCCATAACTCTTCTTGCCATCCAGGTGTTTCACCTCGGTGGACTTAAACCTTATAAATAGAATAAGAGCGATTCATCTATCATTGTTGACATTTGCTCAGTCAAGAAAATCTCTTGAATTTCACAGTATGTCCATTATTGAAGGCTTGAAATGGAATGCAGCTCAAGATACGTTTATCTTTCAGTTTCAGGTTATTACACCATGTACAAAGAGAAATATCTTTTTCAGTCATTACATATCGACTTTATTGAATTTTCAGTCCCTCTCAGTTTGCTTTTCAAAATTCAGTATCTCTGGAAAATCGGACTCAGGTGTGATGAAGAATCACCTCTTGATGTTATATTCACATGAAACCGATTTGAATCTGAGCTCGTAGGGTCACCTGATCTTCAAGTGTTCAGATATTTGTTTCAACTTGAAATGGAAAAATGTAGTCTTCCTGAATTCAGCAGCTCTAGCACTTTTATGGAGGAGATATTCACCCTTCAAGTCGACGTAATATGTGAAAAATAAAACAAGTAACAAATGACGTCGAATAGCAGAACTCTTTGGGCTGAAGTTAAACCTACTTCTCCGTCTGCTTCATAGTTCACGATTACACATTACAGGTACCTTAACAACTTGTATAACGTCGAAAAATGATAAAGTAGGATCATATTCATCCTACATATGTCCATCTATGGCAATCTGTGTGTCCATCAGAACGTATCCAAATATGGATATCTCATGGATATTCATTCTATATGCAAGATTATCCATATGTATTATGGACATGAATCTGCATATCCACTGGATATCAGGTGTTACTCAAGTACATAATCTCCTAGTCAGTTGGGCTAACAAGTAGGTATCTGAGCCACCCATTCACTCCCATGAAATCGATGGCATTATCACAGCATCGACATCGCAATCATCGACTGAATAACAGCAAAAAATCTTTCCAGACTCTGGCTTTGTTTTTCGTAGTTTCGTTGTGTCATTTGTTTCTAAAATTTTTTTCACCTAATTCATAAACTTGCTTGGCGAATTTACTATTTGAGGAGTGAATGAGTACTTTGTTTCATACATTTTTCAGATCTACTTCGTCACTTTTCGTGAAGTGTCAAGGAAATCTTGTGTTGCCGTTTTTGTTAATGTATGATGAATGAGCAAGTTGAGCCAATAAATCTACGGAAATCAAAATGAAAATAAGCGATAAGATTTTTTTTTAATTTCATCAGTCGATAGTTCACAAATCTTTCGATAAATCAATTTATGAAACTACAAATGGAATCTCTATCCAATTTTGACTATTTTGAAGTTCAGACATTATTTGGATTATTTATAACCAATCTTCCTGGAGACTAAACTCTGCCGCAACAAACAGTAATGTACCTAACTCTTTCACGAAAATCCTTGGCTGCTAGATATCATCTTCTGTCTTGTTAGAGGAAGCATCATTTTTGTTTTCAAAAAGTTTCTTTTTTTGGCAAGATATTTACGGTGGTCTTGCTGGTAACTTATCAATACGAGCATCACCCTTTACACGCGATCCAAGAGCCATGAAAGCCGAATGAATGCAACTGACTTTTAGATATTTTCTTGTCAAGATTTCTCTTGCTTCCTGGTAAACAGTGGTAATATTGTGTCAAAAGGAGACATATTTCAACAAAAATAATCATTTTATCACAATACTTCAGAAGTTCGAACTTACTAATATAATCATTTTTTTTTTGACAAACTATCTGCAATTTGAAGTATTTTCCGAGCCCCAATATATTAGAAGACTGCAGCCAGGCTTGATTAACCGATAATTATTTCAACGCAAACTGGATCCAAGAATAGTGTGCTCTAAGCAGACGGTAGAATCCAACAATGACAATCTTTTGAATTCATTCCGTTTGCCGTTTCATCCTTTTCATTCTGTCTTTCCTAAAAAAATGCATTTGATTACACTTTCAGGCGGAATATATTATGTTTTAGGTTCGAAAACATTCAATTTTTTAGGTCTCAAAATTCTTTATGAATTTGCCATCTATTCATCAATATTTCATTATAATTTTCATCATTCAGTGTCATTCATTTTCTCAACTATTTACTGTATTGGAAAAAAATCCGCAAACTAAAACAAAAATACCTGTATATTGACGCGCGTTTCGCTAACCAAGGCAGCATCAGCCAAAGATGACTAAGACTGATTTTAGATATACTTACATCTAGACGAATCATTACTATTAAGTTACAAAATGAAGGTCATTGAATTGATTCCTAGTATTTCGTTAATGTCTGATGCATAGGATCACATTATCTTTTCTTAGAATTCAGCATTTGGTTTCTTTACAGATATATAGACAACCCTTTGCTTATCGGAGGGAAGAAATTTGATCTACGACTGTATGTTTTGGTTACTTCATTTAGACCTTTGAAGGCATATCAGTTCAAATTGGGATTCTGTCGATTTTGTACAGTCAAGTATGATTCTAGTGTTGCAGAACTCGATAATATGTATGTACATTTGACTAACGTATCTGTACAGAAACATGGGGTAAGTAGAGATATTCAAATCTTTGTCTTTAATAATTGAAATTGGTTCTGTTGAACCCATAATTATAGAATCGCGTGAATTAAACACTTATAAAGGCAGATTATTCACTTGATATTCCAATATAAGTGGT
The DNA here is from genome assembly GCA_015342065.1 of Leptinotarsa undecemlineata. Taxonomy (NCBI): domain Eukaryota; kingdom Metazoa; phylum Arthropoda; class Insecta; order Coleoptera; family Chrysomelidae; genus Leptinotarsa; species Leptinotarsa undecemlineata. Next base: position 4,478 of record WOGP01007972.1, read on the forward strand.
AGTATTTGTACACATACTAACCTTTGACCAGAAAAATTCACATTTTGTTCTGAAAATATTTGACATCCAATGGTGTTGATGTTTAATAATAATAATGCTAGTTTATTTTATTGTCTGTTGGAAGGTTTGAAATATAATCCCCAAGGGAGTTTAAGAAAAAAATTGGCTCCAAAATACCTCAATAGATGATGGCAGGAAATGTGAAATGTCAAAAATGTTACCATTCAGCAAACATTTTCCACTCAGCAAACATTTGGAACTCTAAAATGATACCTGAAGCAGGAAACGTCGTATAATTTTAATTGAGTTGAGAACCAACTTTGAAAATTCTCTGAATGACCAATATTGCAAATAAAAGTGTGAAACGGGGAATCCTCAAATTATCCTACTTGAAAACCAACCTAGTCTTCCCAAAGCAGTCTAGGACGAAAATTGACAGCAAATTTCAAAATGTTGCCATTCAGCAAACATTTTCCACTTAGCAAACATTAGGAATCCTAAAATGATAACTGAAGCAGAAAACTTCGTGTAATATTAATTGAGTCGAGAACCAAGTTTGGAAATTCTCTGAATGATCAATGTTGCGAATGAAAATTACGAAACTAATAATCCTCAAATTATTCCACATAAACCAAATGGGAAATGAAAATTAAGAGAATCGTAATAACACACATCAAATGAGGAAAGTGTTGAGGAATCTATATAATGAAGAGAAATTAAAGATTATGATGACCACATATATAATTTTTACATAAGGAGTACATTCTGTCAAGAAAATATCGGGGGTAAAGCAGTTAAGAAGCCTACTTGACGAGGAGTTCGAGCGCCACCCGTTATTTAGTTTGTTCACAGTACTCAATTTGTTAATTCACCTCTATGGTTGAAAATGTAGAACATAAAACAATTTTCTTCAATTTTGCATCGCAAATAGTGTGCCGAAGCGCTGAAAATGTTACATGAGATTCGTGATGAATCAACTTCATCAAAAATACGTGCGAATGAGTGGTATAATGCATTTAAATGTGGTCGGGATGTGGTGAGAGATTTGCTTCGTTTTGGTAGGCCTTCAATATTCACAAATTAACTTATTATTGCTAAAGTTGAGAAAATGATGACTGAAAGGTCTACGAATTAATTTGTATCATTTTGAATGATTTGCACGGCATGGAATGCTTTGCCGCTCTATAAGTGCAAAAACTCAATCAGTTAAACTTTGCTGAAGACATGTTAGAACGAATCAATTTCGAACCCACATTCATGGGTTTATGAATTTGATATGCAAACCAATCAATAAGCTTCGGTATGGCGCCATCTCAGTGAGCCAAAATCGAAAGAAGCTCTCAAAGTAGATAGAAAGTGAAGGTAATGTTAACAGTTGTTTTTGATTATCACGGTATTTGGCAATCAGAATTCTTGCGAGACAGTAGATAAACGATACAATGTGAGCAGTAAACGGCGTTTGAGAGAGCAAATTCGTCACGACAGACCAGGTACGTGGAAAGAATACTCGTGGATTTAGCACCACGATAACGCATCATCTCACAAGGATATCCAATACTCACACTACCACTTAAAGGCACCCGTTTTCAGTCGATAGATGACATGCGTTTATCAAATGTTTCGTTGTTCGGAAAAAACCCGAAAAAACTTGCAGCAACACATCATCTGAAGATCTTGATCTGCCAATTTTTTTTTTCATGAAACAAAATGTAGGGTGTCTCCAGAAGCGCCAATAAATTCAAGACATCGCCAGAACACTTTGTGATACGATTATCGTCAAACTTAAACCAGTCCGTTTCATCTTTAACCAATGCATAATAATGACCTGATTCAATGCCAGAACCACTGTGAACAATGACTGTATGAATAATACTGGTTTGCTAGATTGAAGTGTTCATCTATTTCATACCTTCGTATGAGTTTGGTGCTTTCGTCAGAGGTTGAGTCATGTTTGAAGATTATCAGATTGACTGGTGCCTCAGCTATAATTTTTTTATAATAGTGAGTTAGTTTGGCGCATGTTTGGCAATACAGTTGATCATCACCAGTTGCAAGTTCCATTTTCAGATTATTTAATAATAAGCTTTGCACGGACTGGTTATCACTCATATTAGGAAACGCTAGTTGAAGTTCCAGAAAATCACATACGTTTTTGCTACCTCTTGAACATTTACTACAAAGTAATCAAGTGAGGATTTTTCCAGCAGAGGATCTACAAATACAAGACGAGATAGACTAAACATAATCATTCAATCTAGAACGGTCAGGAGTATTGATTCTGCTATTTCTTTGCTCACGAAGAGTATTCAGCAAGAATTTGGTTGGTAAAATTATACATTCCTACGAAACTGCAACTGCATGAACAATTGTTTGAGTTTGGTGAATAAGTAGGAAACATTCTCGTTCATCGTTAAAATCTCGTTCTTGAATTTCTTCGTCATAAACAACACTTGCAAAATGCTATTCATATAGCAAGTGTTTCCTAAATTATCCAATCCAATGTTTTTTGAAAGTACTTGAACTGACGAAATTTGGAAATGTTATTCATCATATTCAGTATGTGATAACTGATTCTATTACTATTTCCAAAAATATTGAACAATATTGTTGATATTTCTGTATCAAATAATCTGTACCTTGGGATAATTTCTTTCCGTACCACCAACCTTTACGATAATAGAATGTTTCTAATATTTTTAGGGGGAGTATAACTCTTTACATGGGGGAAAGCTGAGTGTGCATAATCTGCGGCTTCACTTAGAGAGTACAAGGGGAAAAGCTGTAACGGAAAAATTATTTGATCAAATAAGTTGGCTTATTATCCACTCTCTAAAAGCCATAGCTCCAGTTATTGCTACAGATCGTCACTGCTTTGAATGTTATGGTTATGATATTATAATCGATAATACACTAAAACCATGGTTGATTGAGGTAACTATACAATTTTTTGTAAAAATCTTTAAGTAATCTCTGTAAATTTGAAAATATTTCATCGCGAATATGGCCAAGTAACATCGATGTTTGCTGAGTAAATGATCTATTTGTAATCATAGGTCACTTGGTTACTTCCACTTCTCTCTTCTCGGCTTACCGTTTCAGTACAGTTCAGAAAACCGTTTTTCCGTTTCATTACAGGTTTCCAAATATTGCGTATTTTCACACTAGGCAGGTTGAATGTGTCCTTGTTCACTCGATTCGTGATGAAACGATATTGATGACTGTGTAATATTTTGTTCAACAACGAGCATGGACGTACTATGTGCTCCGCAATATATTACCAGTTTCCGGTAAGCCATTCAGTGAGTTTGACGTACGGAATTGTTTTCATAAAAATCAGAAGACGCAATACTATGTTGAGTATTTGACATCTTGTTTTGCAGTAAAGTATTCTTCTCATTATATCCCAATCAGCACATCGTTTTGCTATCGGTTTCTAATGCGATTTGTATAATATTTGCTATAAGTCTATATGTGCGTATTCACCAAAAAAGCGAGCACGAGCGAACAAGAGTGAACGAGAATTCTGCATCAATAATCGTCTGGTGAGTACGGGCTATGGTTAGTGTGAACGAGATTCCCGTTAGTGCAATACATTGCATATTCTTCCAATACCAGAAATATACGGTCTCTGTTATTGCACAATTTTCAATATTGTGCAATAATATTGTTCGTATATGGGACGCGTAAATATATGACACAGAAGTGCACTGGTCTCTACCGCTTCAGTCTCGTTCTTGTTTTATATCATCAAGTGCCCATAACCTCCATGTTATTGGGAGAGGAAAATCATGAAATAAATTAATATGAACGGTCTCTAGAACTGCGATTTCATGTCCTTCATGCTGTCGAAAGACTAAAACTTTAAGAAACTATTACTTTACTTTCTGTGTATACAATTACTCGAATTCACACCTCTTCGACATAGTTGATTAGTTTAGTTATTATTCAAATAATGTTTATGGTTCACTATCTACAGGTGACATACAATAGAATGTCGACGAAAACCATCTTGAGCGATCATCAATATGGCTTTCGGAAACAAAAATCAACAGGCGACCTGCTATCGTATGTCACCCATATTTGGAATAACGCAATCGAGAAACATGGAAAGTCAAGACCTGTAGCGTTTGATATTCCTAAGGCCTTTGACCGCGTGTGGCATGAGAGTTTGCTGGCCAAACTTCGATGCTGTGGCTTATCGGATCATAGTTGCGTATGGCTTTTCAGCTTCCTGAAAGAACGTTCCCTGCAAGTTGTCGTCGATGGATATCTCTCATATACTTTCACCATTAACGCTGGTGTTCCCCAGGGTTCCATATTGTCTCCAACCCTCTATTTATTGTATATCAACGACTTATTGAAAAAAGCCAAGAATTGAGTATATTGCTTTGCTGACGACAGTACACTTGTCTCGCCATCACATTTGAATTCCAAGACAACAGCTGCGGATGCACATCTTCACCGGCAGCAGCAAGTTGCATATCTTAATGAGGAAGTAGAAGTAATTTCCAATTGAAGTGAAACTAACCAGGTTCAATTCAATACCACAAAAACCCAGGATTCGCTTCTTCAAAACGATAAATGTCTGCGAGCTGGATATAATAATGTCGGTTCAGACAATTTCGCTTTCTGCTTCGATAAGATTGTTGGGGTTAGAATGGACACCAATATGCCTTGGCACAATCATGTCGCTGGAATTGCAAAGGCTACTTCTCAAAAGATTGAAACACTGTTTCGACGTAGAAAACTCCTCAACAACTCTTGATGCTTTATAAAGCTCAGATCAGACCTTCTTTGGAGTATTTTTCTCATGTATGGAGCTCCGCCTCCAAACATACCCTGAAGCTGCTGGGTTCCATCCATAAAAGAGCTATTCGCCTGAGTGGAGCTGCGAATATAACTTGCAACCTTGATAGTCTGGAACATCGAAAAGGTTGGAGATTTGTCTCTCTTATTTGAATACTTTCACGGGAACTATTCAAGTGACTTGGCACTTTTTATTCCACCAAGAACGGTATATATCAGAAATACGCGACGGCTCATCGTTTTGGGGTTCAACTCAGTACACCTCGAATTTCATAGTTTGAGAACTCTTTCATTTGGAGAACTGCGTCTATGTGTAATAAAATTCCTGAGAAAATTGTTTCAAATGGATTCAATCTTCAGCGATTCAAATCTAATGTGAATCACTACTTTCGCACAGAAACCGCTCTAAGAGCGGCTTAAGGATTTTCCTGTAGTGCTTGTGTTTTGTTCTTGAAAAATTGTTCCAGGTTAACGCATCGCCGTCATTGACATCAACTACAGCAAATGATAGAATATTGAAACATAAGTTGCTCGATAATATTCTCAATATCATCGTTCCACCTTCAGGCATCCCTGAGTGAGTATATAATATCTTTATCGACTGCACCCGCCAACTTCATGCTGTAAAATCATCCACTGTTAACATTAAAATAGAGTTTCGAACACTTGAGATGAAATTTTCAGCACACACAAAAGTATATGTACTCATGCTGTCTTGTCTTGTAATGCTCTTAAAAACCCTTTTCCCGACTGGATTATGATAAAATTAACATTTTGATCATCATCTGGCTTTGTGTAAAACTTTTTCCAAGTAGCATTCCAGGTGAGTTTTTTATCAAGAACAATGCCAAGATATTTCACTTCCGTTCCAAATGAAATGATATCAGCATCGAGGAAGGTCATTACAGACTTACTGATAATTCTTAAACTATAGAGTTTTCAATCGCTTTCATGAGTAATTTCATCTTTTCTTTGTTCCTGTACCAAATCTTCATCCTCCAGGAAAAATGAAGTGGAATTAAATGAGCTCTCATTATGAAACCTTGGTAATAAAACATGAGTTTTCGGAATTTAGTCTGTAGTTACGTTGGCTCCACTATTTGAGATGACTTCATATTTAAATTCTAGGTAGACAGGATATGTCCTAAAATATTGACTCCTTTTGATGCAAAGTACACTTAGTATTTTCGAAATTGAGACAGCTGCTTGTAGCATCTAGAACATTTTTTCAAAGTTATCAGATGCTCTCCAAACGTTTCGGAAAATATGATCGCATCATCAACATATACGAGAACTTTAGACCATTTTATTTCATGAACAACTCAAATATCATCCATAAAAAATCAATACAAAATAGAGCCCAAAGTGAAAATCTCAGGGTTTTATTGTTGAAGGTGAATGATGCTGGCAAAAAAATGAGGAACACTGATGAGGAACAGTTGTTGAAACTTGCAGGTTCAGCTCCACACTAAAAGAAGACATTCGTCTTACACAATTGTAGTTACATGAAAAAACGAATGTTTGAATTAGATTCATGCTGAAAGGCACATTCTTTCAGATACCTCCAAAGAAAGAAATCACTCGGAGATGACTCTGGTGATTTGAAAGGTCATTCAATCATTCCACGTTTAGATATCAATAGACTAGGATACATTATATCAGTGGTTGTGCATTGTGACTTTAACAACCACACTGCTGAAAGCAAATGTCTCGTGATACTTCTGTCCAAACATCTGTAAATAATAAGTTTTCCAAAAACAAATTATTTCTATTTCATTTTTCCATCATGATTTCATATAATTCCATTCGTCTGATGTGGTCGAAGAGAAAAATCTGTACTCTATGAAAATGGTAATCATTCCTTATCAAAATATTGTGAACAGTTCCGTCACTCGAACTCATTTGATCTGCAATACTGTTATTTTCCAATTTTGACGGCTTCACATGTGGTTCATCGAAATTTTGGCATTTCCGGCAATTCTGAACATATCTACATTCTGGGACTTTTCAATGATTTGACAAATGGTGATCTGTGACGGAATTGGACTATTTTTAAATGTTGCAATAAATAAATTTATTTGAATTGAAGGGGTTATATTTTTAGGAGTGATTAATTTTTGGGAAAGAAAGTTTTTGGCTATCTACTACTACATCTTGATACAAAAAAAAAG
>WOGP01007973.1:0-11454 GCA_015342065.1 Leptinotarsa undecemlineata
TTGTATCAAGATGGAGTAGTAGAAAGCCAAAAACTTTCTTTCCCAAAAATTAATCACTCCTAAAAATATAACCCCTTCAATACAAATTAATATTATATAACTCGCCTGTGCATAGTACTATGTTCAGCGTAACAAGTGTGTCTTATAATGATTTGCTGTAAAAATTAAATTGATTCTTCAAAGTAATTATTTTAAATGAATTGCACGTGATGAATATATCAGTGCCAATAGTTTTTTATCATCAGTTACGGAGGAAAAAATAATAATATCATCTAATTATCGGTAATTAAATAAAAAAATAATGAATCAAGAAATATCGAAAATCTGGCCTTAATTTCCCACGATGGATGATGGTGCTTGGAGTTCTTGCTAATGTTCTAAAGAGATGACGACAACTTGTAGCAGTGCTACAAGTTGCATGAATATAGTATTGTTACATGAATATAGAGTAGAGGATTTCTCAGGAAATGTAGAAATCTGATTCTGCCAATTAGTACCAATACTTCGGATTCGGCCGACGAAAGTGATTCAGATACTGGAGTCAATCTAACTTATTATATACCAAATTCCGAAGTCAGAAGCTTTTCTCAGGTGGATGAGTTGGTACTCTTCTGAAGAAATCCCCAGTAAAGGAAGGTTTCTATTCCAAATAGGTATAAAACCTACTATTAAATAATCTACAAAGTGATGAAAAAGCAATAGTCATACAACAAATCCAAATAAGAAATAATGCATAAACGTAATTTGCTGAGGCAGAGAGAGGCAAATCCGCTTATCATATCACATCACCTTAGTAACTATCCACAATATTCAAAAATATTTTCAGAGCACAGAAATGGAGTTTGGGATTCGGAAGAGTGAAGTCGTGTGCCATCTAATAGAAACAGGTAGAACTTTGAATTTTCTAGGTATAGACAACATTATAAATGATAAATATTAGGTTCGAATTCATTGTTGGCTGGTGACACCTATCAGTAAAGAACATCACTAGGACAGTACGAAATGAATTGATCGTGATCGAATATGACATGAATACAGGGAATTTCATAAAATATTTTGAGTTATACTCTGCATAAAAAAATCGTTACACGGTGCTTGTGAGAAGGTAGCAATTCACATTGGATTTGAATCGCTAAAGTTTAAATGCATCTGGAAAAACGTTCTCAGGAAGTTTATTCCACATAAACTTAGAAGTTCTCCAATTAGAAGAGTTCTCAAACAGTGGAGATCGAGGTGTACTGAGTTGAACCTCAAAACGATGAGCAGCCACAGTCCGTTGCGTATTTCTGATATGTATCGCTCTAGGTGGAATCAAATGTGCCAAGTCACTTGAACACTTCCCATAAAACTATGTATAGAAAATATCCAACCTTTCTTCGATGTTCCAGAGTATCAAGGTTGCAAGTGATGTTCGCGTCTATAATCCGGTGGATGGCTCTTTTCTGGATGAAATTCAGCAGCTTCAAGTTATGCTTAGTGGCAGTGGTTATGCCATACATGTGAACAATACTCCAAAGAATGTCTGATCTGAACTTTATAAAGTATCGAAAGTTGCTCGGGGTTGTACTGTTTTCAGTTTCGAAACAGTGTTTCAAGCTTTTAAGAAGCAGCCTCTGTAATTCCAGCGACATGATTGTGCCAAGACATATTGGTATCCATTTTAACCCCCAACAAACTCTTCGAAGCAGAAGGCGGAATTGTCTGTCCTGACATCATTTTACCCGGTTCGGAGATATTCATTTTCATCATTTTTTGGAGAAAACTGATGTCTGGGTTTTTGTGGCATTGAATCGAACCTGGTTAGTTTCACCCCAAATCGAAATAATTTCTAGATCCTCATTAAGATATGCAATCTTCTGCTGCCAGTGAAGATGTGGATCCGTAGTGTGCTGTCGTTAGCAAAGCAATATAATGGATTCTTCGTTTTTTCAATGAGTCATTGAAATATAATACAAAGAGGGTTGGAGACAAAATGGATCCCCGAGGAACACCAGAACACTAGCGAAGTTTGGTAAGCAAACCGTCATGTCACATGTCAAAGACCTCAGAAATATCAAGCGCAACAGCTCTTGACTCTCCATGTTTCTCGATTGCGTTATTCCACATATGGGTGATACACGATAGAGGGTCGCCAGTTGATCTTCGTTTTTGAAACCTCTTTGATGATCGTTCAAAATGTTAAAGCTTTCCAAATATTCGAAGATAGGGTAATTTACGGCTTTCTCCATGATGTTTGATATCACTAATAGCGAAGCAACTGCCCTATAGTTATTTGGATGATTTTTCTTGCCTTTTTTGGGAATAGGCTGACCTAGAGTAATTTCATAACAAGAAGAATGTTGTTGTAATTGAACCATCCGATTATGTTGGTGATGGAATTGTGGATTTTGTAAAGTTTTGAATAACAGCTTTAGCTACTGACCAGAAGGACCCGTTGAGATTGGCAAGCAGTTTATCCTAAATTTTCTGATAGCGATTCTAGGTTTGCAGCTGTTGCGAGCATTAACAAACCTAGGCATAGTTAGTACTGACACTGGTCAGACGTATCTATGGAGAGGTTTATATGCTGAAACCAGACAAGATTTATTAATTTCAACCTGCGAGGTTTCATAGTGGCTTACACGTATTGAAACTTGGCCAGCTTCTCAACTATAACAATATTAGTCGATTCACTATTTTAGTCACAGGTACACTGCTGTTTGGGTTGCATATTTACTGCACTGATAGGAGTAATACCTCAATACCGGTCTGTACGTGAACTCCCCGATCAATTTCAACAAGAACTTATTGTTATATGAACGAAAAGCATCTGCAAGATTTATCTCTTTACGAGATCTACCATACCATTCGAGATCTATAATTTAGTGTCCACCTTGATATCAGCCAGCTAAGTAGATTTTTTCTGACATATATTTACCAGATCCTACTGGCAAGAAACGTTTGATGAATGAATCTTTCGAATTTTGTTCCTCAAAAATCATGGTTTGTTAATATACTTCAAAGGAAAATTACAATTCTGGTAGATTTTACCGCAAGTCTGAAACTTTTCTTGATGTATTTAAAATGGTAAAGTATGAAGCAATGCCTAACCTAACCTATGTCTATTACAAATCACTGAGTAGTAGTTACAATTCCATAATGAGGTTCAAAGCAGTTAAAAAGGAAATCATATTCTTCACTTGATATCGTCCTAGAGCTTCCTTCAAATCTTGAGGTATATTGTAGTTGTTTCTTTCTATTTGGAACATCGGACATTCCGTTATGATGTGTTTTACTCCTCAAGATATAAGGTATTCATGGGCGAGTCTGGTATGTTCTATTCTGAGGCTAGTCACAATCACTTATTCTATGATCTCACGGTCCTATAGCTGTTTAGATTTCTTTGAGTTTGCCATTTTTTATTCCAGACATCACTCAACAAACTCTTTTGTTTATGGTTTCAAATGGACTTTCATTATTTGGGAAAAGTTTTTCTCTTTGGCCGGTATACAGTTTTGGGTAAGAACCACAAGTCAACCCATATACTCTCGATCTATCTGACAGCTAAGCTTTGTCATTGTTGTTTGTAAAAGTCTGTCGTTTTCAAAAAACGAGCGATGCTATTGGTGGGTTCACCCAAGTATGTCAATGTTTTATAACGCTCATTATCAATTTTTCAAATGGAATAACCCTGGTAAATAGTTGTTTCTGTACGGTCCGTTAATATATTTGAGAATTCTGAAAATTTGCTGAATATAATCAAATTATTTCTGTCTCCTGAATTTGTTTTTCAATGTGTAAATTGGTGATCAGTTCATTAAATGCCCATTTAGTGAAAAATTTTCCTCCATAATTTTCAGTTGGTTCATACCTAAATTCAGATGAAATTAGTATTCATTAAGTAGATAGAAGGTCATATGATTCAAATTGTTATTATATAAAGAACATTAGTTACTTGATTGAATTTTTTTCGGAGGACTTGGTCATAATAAAATTCTGAAATATGAATTTATTTTCACTTGAATATTACACTTGAACATCGACATATTATGTATAAAATAGGTACCTTCAGAAGACACTGTGTGATGGCTAATTACATATCTGTAAACAACACGAGCCAAACAGTATGATTAGCGTGAAGGTATCGATATTTTTAGCCGTACGCCTGAGACTGGGACAACTGAAACGGATGGGAAAAACACGACTGGATATATTGCCGCGCAATTTTCAGTGCAATTCTTGCTTTGTTAACGAACAAAAGTCTTGTCAGAAATGAGACAACGTTGTCTCTATAAAAATGTTTAGTGATTATTCATTTGCCACTCTAAGTATTACGTATTTTCTTTATCGGATATATCAGCATTTTTATTTGACTCCTCAAAAATTGTCACATACTATCAGTTAAAAACAATATTATTAAATATGCATGACTTCATCTGTTGGGTTTGAATTTCCTGAATTAAATAGAAATACTAGCATTTTTTATGTAATATAAGTCTCGTGCATCTTTGATATTCGAGGATTGAGTTCCTTGTCGAATTCAGAAAAGAGCCAACCTCCTGATTGGAGAGACGAAAACTTTATTTTCAAAAATATCACAATAGCTTTCTCGTAGTTTATAACATACTAAAAGTTAATTCTGTACTCTGATTTTTATATACCTCACGTAATCACCAGTGATAGAACTGTCTATTCAGGTATAGTTTTGGTAAAGGATGTAGTGCAACCTACATCTGAAGGTTTTAGTAATCCTGTATCACATCGCGTCTTGCGTTCATAAGGTTTGTTTTTGACTATTTTACATACAATTGAGATAGGAATTTCGGTCAAATCTGATGTTGCTTGTAATAGTTTGTTTACCTCGAAACGAAACTTGAGATGTAGATTCTTATATACTGAAACATACTCTCCATGTTTCATTATTCAAATGTATCCGAATCTTATTCACTGGTATCTCTTTTTTGTATTGTTCACCATCGCTATTCGAATCACTACACTGGAAAAAATCTGTGTTGTTATCACACTCATTATTACTATTAGTACTTGTCCGGCGATAACCATCCCCACATTCTCCGATTTCTATTCGTCACCGTAACATGACTTCAAATTTAATTCTATGACTCCTCAGCCAATCATAAAACTCGGTTAGTAAAAATTATCCAATACGAACCGTCAAGTCTACAGTCCACGTGGACTAGTTCTCTGCTGGTTCATTTCTATGTTTTAGATTTTTGGCCTTTGAGAGTGCCGCCAATATCCTTTACTTCGACTATACTTACTCGATCATAATTACCTAAAATATAGCCTCAATTATGATTACCTAGAGCATATTACATTAGTTCTACATCAAATATGATGTGTCTACGAAGACTAAGATCGGTTTCTAAGAAAACAAGTTCAGTAATCGTAATCTATTTAAATCCAGTTGGTCATTCAGTAATATATATGAATTATTAAGTTTGATAATTTCCATTGCTTCAAAATGCACCGTCGCTGGAACACAAAAGAACACTCCTCACACTAACTTACATTGCAAAAGTATAGGCACTTCGACAACATCCTTCCTATGAAACTGCTTTTCCTACCAAACCAAGCGCTTTATATGGAAAGAGGCCTAGACTATCGAAACCCCTACATCTTTCCTCACGTCTTTCCTGTACAACATACTACTTTTCTTCCATGGACCATAAGCCAACATAAATGTCAGAGGTATTTCCATCTTCGACAAATACTCTACTAATCCAGGACTCATAAAAAATCACCTTCAATTTCTATTAGAACAATACCAAAACCATATTCAACTGTACACTGACGCTTCAAAAACGGATAAGGAGGTGGGAGCAGCGATCATTAGTCCTGATATCTCCATTCAGATGAAACTTCCACAATGTAGCTCTTTTTATAAAGGGTAACTATTTGCCATATACCATTCTACTCTATTCATCAACGCATCCACTTACAAAAATTATATTGTTCTACAACAACCGTATCACACAAACCCTTCAGTTGTGCAAATCAAGAAACAACTCTATGAAGAAGAGATGAATGGTAAAAACATTAATTTCATATGGATCCCACCGCACATGGGAATACAAGGTGATGAAGAAGTTGATGAACTAACCAAGGGAGCGGTAACCAGCGCAATTTCTGAAATTGTAACCAAAACGATGACAGGCGACATGCATAATTCAATCACATAAATCATAGCAAAACCGTTGGCAAGATTCAAGATCGAAGCTTAGGGAAGTAAAAAGTTTCGTGAAACTATAGACTACATTACCTAAATATCGAAGGGGCCAAGTAATCCTAACCCGTTTACGGTTAGGCCACACACATCTAACTTACGAGTATTTGCTTCAAAACAAGAATGGACCAACATGCGAAGCGCGCCACGTAAATCTGACTGTGAAGCATCTCTTTACTGATTGTCCGCTCTTTAACCAGCAGAGAAATGATCATGGAATACCATTACCTTTGAAGGATAAACTAGACCCTAATTGTACATTTGATAAATTATATTTTTTCTGAACTCAATTCAAATAACAAGTAAATTATAATAAAAAATGTAACCTGAACTGCAATGCTAATAACCAATTTGGTTGATGCGTTTTTTGTATTTCTTATTTACATACCTCATATGATGTTTGTGTATGCGATTCATGAATGTTTTGCCGGTTTGACTAATATATACCATAGGACAAGTTTCACAATTTAATTTATATACTCCCGATTTCTCGAATTTGGATGTTTTGTCTTCATCATTTTCAACTAACTTTCCCAAAGAATTACCTGTTCTATTTTTTTATTTATTTATTTGAAAATAGGAAATCCTAATGTGAATACAAGTCCAACAAGGTAAAATTGGTATATAAAAAATACTAAAATAGTATACATTCTTCTAACAATAAAAAACGTTCAAATGATATATAAATAAAAGAAGCTAAAAACCTAGAAATAGAAATGTGTTCCTGAGAATATGGTCCTATAACACATAACAAATCAGGAGTATTCAGTATGCCATTTCATAACCTGATTTATTAAAAAAGAAGCCTTTTTTCTATTGTTTGTCCAAAATATGTGAAAGCTCTATAATTTCGATTTTGATTATCTAACATATCAATAGAAAACACGAAAAGTAGGTCTTTTGTCTATCAATTCAGCTTCAAATCCGTTGTTTACTGCAATTTGCTTAATGATATTGAGTTCTTTATTGAAATCATTGATTAAAAGAGAAACATTGACTAATCTATGAATCATGTTATTATAAGATTCTATTTTGTGTTGATACGGATGGGTAAAATCGTAATGGATAATACTATACGTATGGGAAGGTTTGAGATAAATTGTAACATCATATTTGTTGTTCATTCTACTAATCGTATTGGTCAAACCGACAGAACATTCAGGAATCGCATCCAGGAACATCATATGAACTATGTAAATAAGAAAGCAAATTCAACATTTTCAAATAATCTTTCAGAAGAAAATCATATCTTTAACGGATATGTCGAAATTTTACACATAAAAAATTATGGTCTGAAGCTAAATCATTTGGAAGCAATAATAATTGACTACACTGAACAATAATCAAAGTCAACTTTATTCCACTTCGAATATAACAAACACTTCACCTTAAACTTCAACTATAATTCGAATATCTATCGCCTTATTAGATCGCTTTGCGTACAGCACTGACACCTCCACTTAACTGTCTCAATGGATGGCGCTTATATGGAACATTCTTTGGAATTCTATCGAAGTCGGTAACATTACTTTCGCTACATCTTGAATGGCAGCGAACATCATACATTCACGCGCTCTTTACTACGTCACAATTAATTTATGGCTACCAGTGACGGCCGGCGTTATTTCCTTTTGGGCATGATTTACAAAAGTACATAAAAGTTAAGTAGATGCCCTGGGTAATTATGATTGAGTAAGTACTTGAGTAGGTAGTGATCACTGGTGATCGCGTGGAGTATATGAAAATTAGAGTAAAGAATTAACTTTAGGTATGCTATTCACTGTAAAAAAGCTACTATGAAACAGTGATATTTTCGAAAATGAAGTTTGTGAAGATCAAATCGTTAGGTGTAGTTTGTCAAAATACTAATTAGAAGACTTTAGAAAAAGAAGATTTTTCAATCACAGTTTTTGGTTTTGAACCTTTATGATTTAAACAACCCTCCCAAAGCTGTTTGTTGATTCCACAACAATGGTTTTGCTTCAGATCACCACAGAAGAGTGGCACACCATGGGATTTTATACACCTTCCCAACCTAGACTCGTGCTATACATAGAACTGAGTTGATTTATGGAAATTCTTACCAGAGATGGTTTTTCTGTTTTACACAGCTTCCCAAAGATAAAATCATATCTCTCTTTGAAAATCGCTGTATTCAATAAACACTAAGAGTATAGGGAGAAATGAAAAGCCACGTGAAAAGGCACGATTGTTTCTTCAGGCGTCTTCGTACCGACTAAATTCTACATAATTATATAATTCATATAACATTGTCGAATACATTGGAAGTATATGAGTTGACTTTTTTTTGGCCAGAACTATATATTGGCCAAACAGGGAGAACCTTCCCTCAAAGAATAAAAGAACATAGAATAACAGAACACCTGAACCTGCAAACTATCTTTTGACAGGTGGGCATGAGTTCGATCACTGATATAACGTATCATATTTTGAAAAGATAGGTTTGAAACTCTTTTGGTTTGGAATGATTGGAAATTGGGAGCTCTGAGAATTATGAAAATTCAGTGAATGACTACGACTGGATAAATTCGGATCCCTGCCCTCTGTTGAATCTGTTTCTCTGTTAATATCGGTAATTAGTTTATCGCATATCCATTTAATGAGTTGGTAAACACGTGTTAGGAATGGCACGTTGAAAGGTAATAGCTCGTTAGTCATTAGCTCGTACAAATTCCAACTTTTGAGAGTTGTCTTTCGTAGGGAGGCGACAACTGGTTGACGAAAAAACATATGAAAAATGACAACTAAAATTTTCTTTGTTCAATTCTCATTTTTCATGATGATTTCCTACCACGTAGGCTACATCCATCAATTCATGGAAAAACATATTTTAACATATATTTTTTTGATAAGACTTCCTTATGAGGCCATGATCGGAAGAAGATCAAATCATCACAGTAGACATAATAGAGCATGAAGAGTAAAAAAAAATTGTCTTCGAAATTTTTGTGAAAAATTAAACCTTACCTGACCTGACTAAACCCAAGATAACCTAACTCAACCTAACCTAAACTAACCTGTACGTGAGGAAGTTTTTTCCCATTAATGAAAAAATGAATAAAAACGCGATGGTTCCTGCATTTATATGAACCATGGAGTGGGTTTCTACTCACTGCTCAAGTAATAGCATTTTCTCGTGTCATAAGTTCAGTCTCATGCCAATTTACCTGCTCAGCATGAACTGATACCCGAGAAACGGCTCTTGTTACTTCCGCTGACTTCCATTCTGGATCATTATCATTTTCAAAGGATGACATAGTAATAATTGAAGTAATTTATGTTCACTAACACTTCTTTCACGAAGAATAACAATAAATGAGCGGAAACCGAAATTAAATTAGCGCATGCGCATCTTCGAGTTTCGCACCGTGTGACCTGTGTCACATGACAATAGAGGGCGCCACAAGTCATTGTGCGGGTTTTCCTGTTGATCGGACCATGGTCTCATAGGAAACTTTACACCCATTTTTTCAACGTAATGCGGTTTTGCAAATTGTTTAGTGGAAATCTCATAATAAAACGTTACTTGAATACGTTAGAAGTTTCAGCAGAAGTATCGGCCAATTCATCATCTACCTCTCCCCAACCACTGATATATGGTACACCCTGTACGTTTATAGCGTATACTTTTTTCAGTTTAACGAACTATCAACATTGGCGCTACACTATTTGCAGCAATATTTGTCTGAAGGTAAATGAGCTTGCATCCCAGACAAGGTTTTCCAAATGAAACAAAAGAATATTACGCTCGTATTCGAAGAATGCAATAATTTATAAATGAGGACATTCCTCGTCGCCGGCGAGGTTTACCTGGCGCGGAGTTGTCCCGGGGGTTTGATGAACTTTATTCAGTCATTTCCTTCGATCTTCACAAAAGGCTGTTTATCAACAATTATTCGATTCGATGGTAATTTCTATAAATATGTGTTTCCTATCCGAGTATAAGAACCGAGATAAGAGAGAAAGTAGTTTACGATTTTGAGCACAGTCATTTTAGTTGATATTTAAAAAACTTGCCTGAACTATTCAGCCCGTGTATTTTCAGTAGAAATAAGTTTTTGGAATCATGTTCTGAATGATATCGTCTCTTCAATATTGTTTGTTTTATTACCTGGTAGCAAAATCAAGAAAAGAAAATTATATTGGCAATTTCAATGAACGAAATTCTCGAGGTGGATTTTGCTCAATATTATAGAATATTCTATTCAAATCAAGTGGATAACATTAATTTCCAATTTAGTTTATCAACACTGCCCAGAACAAAGGAGAAAATCTCCTGTAAAACTGTCACTCAATTTTATAAAGAAACTGTGTTTTTACCAGTAACTTGCTGAAAATATAGACAATTTCTAAGCTTACATAACGTTACGATAAAAAAAGAAAATTGTAGTTAAGTTGTTGTAGAACAGTATTCCAAACATGTTTTTGATTGCACTTCACTTTTTGGTTGGATAATTGTTTTTGAATATATTTGATATGTTGAAACCGTTGAATTGTGCACTTAAATCTTATTTACATACTCAAATACCGCAAATATCACTTCTCACTTCCAACAATTCTGAAAGAACACAACGAACGTGAAGAAAATTGAAAAGTTATCGGTACCTATTTCAGACAAAGAAATATTGGTACAAGCCCTAATAGAATTTCATTAGTTTGGACTTCCATTGTCTAATATGACATAAAATGATTTGAAATCCCTGAAAGAACCTGTAAAAAAATTAAAAATAAACAAATATATTGAGCAAAAACCTAAAATTATAATGAAATAAAAATACAAGCAAAAACAAAAAAAAGAACTATTAACACGAGATGAAAATTAAAAAAACTATTAACAAGAAATGAAAAACAAAAATCAAAAGATTTCATACTAAATTACTACACGACGTTTCAATTGCTAGTATCCACAATCGTCTTCGGGTGATAATCACCTTCAAACAAATCCCTAATAGAATATTTTATTTTTATATATTTTCGACATTGGTGGATTAGCAGCTGCGAATGCAAATTCGCGATCTGAACTAAAAGCCATTTGAACATTAAATGCAAAGTGTTTTTATTTCACTCTCTCTCGGGCGCCTTGCGGCAGGCCCTTCACCTTGTATCAGGAACCTCTATATTCCTAACGCGACTGCGGTAGACTAAGGTGTTGAAGACACCATCCTGGCAAGCCATGATGAACCCTTCAGTTTCCGACTTCAGCCCACTCA
>WOGP01007974.1:436-11453 GCA_015342065.1 Leptinotarsa undecemlineata
GATGTCCTCTCTAGTCTCGAATCTTAAAATCATACCGGTTTGTAGCCCTAAGGCAGACATGTTAGCCGCACAGATGCAGAAAGCTGTCATTCTTTGCTCACTGTGCTTGCTCAGGGCACATGATTCTTGGATCCAATGATCACTTACCTCACGGTGTGGGGAGTGGTCATTGGTTGGTAATGCTGGCGCTCCCTCCCGAAAGTATGGGGGCTTCGGGAGATAGGGCCTAACCAGCGCACACTACGGTAAAAAAATAATAATAATAAAAATGCAATGGAAAGTATCTTCTGTATAATTCAGTGTTCATATAGAAGTATTTGTTTCGAAAGATTTTTTTTCCTTTCTTGTAATTCAATGTTTACATGAAAGTAGCTGTTTCAGGAGGAATTTTTTTCCGTTTGTGTCTGAAAGTTACTTCTTTGCATGATCTACATATCCATGTACGGAGATACTCATTTTCAAATTGATCACTTCCTTCCTTTCTTTGGAACATTTCCTCAGCCTTTTTTTTGTATCGAGATGGAGTAGTAGAAAACCAAAAACTTTCTTTCCCAAAAATTAATCACTCCTAAAAATATAACCCCTTCGATTTGAAAAAAGCACTCTTTCAAATATTTTTTCCTAACATAACCTTTCAATAAGAACTTGATTTCTTGGACAAAGTATATTTCTTTCTCTCTCTCTCTCTCTCTCTCTCTGAACATATTTAAAAACTTTACGATACTAAAGATTATCCGAAGTCTTATTGAATATACATTCATTTTCTTTTCTTTAAGAAAATTTTACACTGATGATATGAGGATCTTAGTTTTCAATGACGACTAGATATTTAGGCACCATGCACACTCAAAATAAAATAATAATAAAAATATAATAGATATAATAGTCCTGCTCTGAGAGTTGTGCTACCAGCCTAGTAGGAACACAGAACGGGTTACACGAGCATGTAACATCCAATACTTTAACAACCAGAGTTCTTACATTCACAATGAGAAGTATTCACACGTATTAGGCGTAATTACTCATTTACCTTGATAAAATTCATCTCCAACTTCTATGGTTGTCAAAACAAAACATTCAATTAAATTTTCAAAGGAAACCTCAATTCTCCAAAATATCAGTGTCTTTGATAAATCTTGATTTGTTTCTTCGGTTCTGCAGCCCATTATTCATTCATACAATATATTATTTACAGGTACCGAAGGGTGAACCTCCTCAACAACCTATATGTATCCTCAATATTGTACTACCAGATGACATAGTGACAGATACGATATCATTAACCGATACAGATTCTTTAAGGAAGTACACCTTCCTTTCGGAGAATTTCGACTACTATCGACCTGATCCTAGGCTGGCGGACATGAGCAATCTTCTTGGCGAAGATTGGGTTCCACTGGCCAATCAACTGGGACTTACCACCTCAGAAATAAATGTGATCAAATCGGAGTACCCCGATAGCGTCGCCAAACAGGCACAGAGCATGTTGAGGTGAGACATATTCTAAATAACAGTTATGTACATCCAATTATTTATTTTCCCAGAGTAATGTTGTTCTGAATAAAAACATCGTTCCAGTTATTTGAACAGATTTATCCTTTTTTCATAAGTATACACCGTGAATCAAAGTGAAATCCATATTTATTACACTGAAAATTGAGGCAACTGAAATTAAATATAAGGAAGTCTTGATTTATGTTCACCGAACACTGGTTCAAATGGCAACATTTCGTGCATCATTGAACTAATATAAAAATACTTTATACTGATTGACAAATATAGCAATTTCTTTTTTGGTATGGTTTGTCAGATCATCTTTGTCAGATCATCTCAACAGACTATCCAAAGAACGTTCCGTACGTCGATAGTTCTGTTTCGGATACTTTCAACTTTGAGGTTATCTGAAAGCGTTTTATCATTTTACACCAGCGATTTATTAGAACGAATGAAAAATCCAGTATTTTGCTTGGTTGACAGTGACAGCGCACTTGTCTGTTCTTTCCATCTGGATTCCAGAAAATTAGCTGGCAATACATTGAGAGGTTTTTTATCCTAATGAAGGTCCGAAAGAATATAGGCCTGAGATATCAGAAAATAAGTTTCGAAGTAGGGAGTTGTATGCACTCCAGAAGTTCCAATGATTATAAATTCAAATAAACCTTCCACCACCACTAGGTAAACTCTGAGGCTTCTAGATTTTATCCAAGAAAGAGTCATGCATGATTGCAGACCCAACATCGCAAGCAACTTTGATACCCTGGAACATCGAAAGAAATTTGGGAACCTGTTTTTTCTATAGATGCTTTCATCAGATTTCTGAAGAAAACAAAAGATACAAAAACTTATCATCTAACTTATCAGAGATTTCGAGACAGAATTTTGAACATCCACCTCTAGCAACAGCTGAATAATTGTTTGAGACGATGCAGAATATTACACACCTGGTTTCGAACTACCAACATGAACATGGACTCACCGCCATACAGGGTTTTTCAAATTCGATCCTTACCATTAGGATTTCGGAAACTATGAAAGATACGAAGATGATTGAATTGGGTCAAAGTTGTGCATTTACCTGACCAACAATAAGCCCTTAGGAAAGTTATAAAATTTTGAGCATATTCGGAGATATCCGGAAAAACTTAAAGTTTCATAAAATGGTTTTTATTTTTTCTGGCTTCATTTTTCGAAGGATTCTGAAATAAATCGCTCTTCTGCATTGCCACTTTTTCCCTGCTATAAAATTGTATTTTCAGATTTGCTATACGACGTTTCGTCTTCCATCTACCATCATCAACTTCATTTTTACAAGTTTAAATACATTTTCGATGTACTAACACTGTTTCTTTCGTATTTGTGATAAATTTGTATCATATCTCTTTTTCCTTCATTCGTGAAAGACATTTTTTGTCAAAAATTCAATGACATGTACAATAACAAAATGTCATTGAGTCTGAATAATTGAATGTTACATTTAGAAACATTAAAGTCAAAGCCTATTATGATAAGAATTAATTTTTTTCAATATCACCAATTTTTGTAAAAAAACTCATAAAACATCTGGTTCTTTTGAAAACAGAAAGGGTATAATGTAGCGCCTATAAAAAAAAAGTTTATGATGGTGGCCGGAAGATGAAACGTCGCATAGAAAATCTGAAAAACCATCATATAGCAGAGAAAAAGTAACAAAATGAAAGCGCAATTTCTTTTCGAATCCTTCGAAGAATACAGCCCAAAAAAAATGAAAACCATGTTCCGAAATTTCTGTTTTTTCCGGATACCTCGGGATATACTTGGAATTTCAGAACTTTCTCAACGACATATTGTTAGTCAGATAAATGCGCAACTTCGCCCCGATTCAACCATCTTCGTATTTCTCATAGTTTCCGAGATCCCAATGGTGAGGATCGAATTTGGAACACCCTGTATAGTTTTAACAAATCACGACAAGTGTACCAACTTTTCAAACGATTGTGGCAAGCAACCATTTCCCATGTGCGACTGTGGTATTCTGAGTGAGGCAGCTGGTACAATATAATGGAAAAGTGTCAACTGAGGATTTAGGAAGTCAATCGCAAAGCAATTCGCTACTGATAATGCTGTTTGCTATTAAAAATTGTTGGATGTACGTTTGTGACTATATTACATCTTTGTTTCGTTATTTTTTTATTGAAACGTTGATATGTGAGTTGTGATGCCATACGATGAATAAATAAGATGCTTACAAGAAAAGGGTTCGATTAACTCAATCCGCTTGATTCCACCAAAAGCCGTTATAAGTTAAGAGCGCACAGCAAAATACAGCTGCCAATCACTTCAAAATTCAACTCAACACACCTCGGACTACACTTTTTCAGAACTATTTCAGTTGAAGAATATCGTTCTTGTGGAATAAACATCTCTGAACGGTTTTTTCAAATCAATAATTTATTTAGTGATTTGAATTCAACGCACTGGCACTGCTCTTAAACTTTTGAGGATTCTTCTCCAGTGCTTGTGCATCTTCATGATTTTTTAAATTCAGGTTGATGAGGCGGAGGGTTGAAGATTATAAGTTATATTATTACCACGACCTTGCCCTGAAACGGGTTTAGTATTTCATTTGTGAATCTTTTGTACTGTGCTATTTCTATAATCACCAAAACCTTTCAATAACGAATATGCATTAGCATTCTTCTTATTTATTCAACATTTTTTACAGAATGTGGTTGTCTCAATCCGGGAACAAGTCACAAACCAATACGTTAGAGAATGCCTTGCGAAGAATAGGAAGAGAAGATATAATACCCCAGTGCCTAAATGTTGACCATGCTGGTCCAACAATAACTAGGATAAAACACGAGGAGATAGGAACATATAGACTGAAAAAAGATATAGATAGTATAGACAATGATGCTGTGAGTGATGAAGTGGGCCAAAGGGTGAGAGCAGATAGACAAGAAGGTATGATTTTATTCACTTAATTCCTAATGATCAATATATGTTCATATTGCAACGTGAAAAGCTACATATTTATCGGGAGTTGTTGAAAATTGAAGATTGCGAGACACCTATTGGTGGTATACCACCTACATATACTTTTTAAAGAGTGATCGCCATCAATGGGAGATTCTAAAGACTTAATGACTGCTCGAAACTAACAGCACATTTTGTTTTTTTCAACATAAGATCTCATTAATCACAGATGGTAGGGGATCAGAATGAAACAGATGATATAATTTTTTTAATTCTTTAACTGTTCCATGATATGGTAATCTCAAAGATTCAACTCCAAGTAATTGAGTCAACTGTCAAAACGATCAAAAACATCCAAATCAATTTCAATTCAATTATAGCACTAACTAGCGATATATCTAAGAGAAAACTTTCCTCAGTATGGTATATGATCTATTAGTGAATTGATTATACAAGAAATCACTCATTCAACTGGAAGTGCTGAAAGAACAAGAATGAAAAATCGAATATGTAATAGAAGTTGAGAAATCATAATTTCCAGAAGATGGTGAAGTAAAAAATGTTCTGTGAAAAAAATAAATCAACATTGCGTCATTGAATTCTTCATCACTTTTGCAAATACGTTCAAAATATGTAGGAGATTTTTCGAATAGGAAATTTAACTCTCAAATATCCCACACTTACATTATCATGTAATGGTAGGATTGTCAAGTGGATTCATAATACCACTTCACTAGTTTAATTTTCAGAGGACAAGTGATGTGATGAACCTCATTTTTCTTTTTGTTAATCTCTCAACCAGGGTTGTTAACAATCAAAGGTGACATCTTCGGTACAATCTGTTTTTTTTTGCACCACATGGGATGTTTGTCGTATTTTTCTTAATATAATATGGTTTATGCCAAAGCTATTTTCCTTATTTGTTGACCGTTCTCTGTGAGTTTTTGTGCCTGACATTTTCTTCACGGCTGCGGTAGATATCATAAAAGGCGATGAAGCAACGGAAGAAGTGTTCATAAGGGACATTCAAGAATGTCTCCGGCTGTTGGTGTAGTTTTTATTTATACCTATGCAAATATTTGCACCCCGCTTGGTTTATAAATAACGGTTGTTTATTTTGTCTTTGATCACCAGAACATAGAAGCATATGTTAACATAGGTTACACCACCATGGTATAGGGCCAATACATGTCTAGTTTCAGTCCCCATATATTTGCAAAAGTGCGTCTATCTATCAGCACTACGTTCGTTTTGTTTACTGTCTCTTCAGATGTTGGTTCCAGTCTAGAATCTAGAATCAATTCCAAATATTTGACCCCCGTCGACAAAATTATCTCCTCATCTCTCGAAGTTTTGAAGAACGTGCTTATATTCAGTATTTCTTTATAAGATCATTTTGTTATAATACTCGGGGCTTGCTAAATTGATTCAGTTGCTAAATTATTATATTCGCCTTGGACTAAGATGACTAACTTATCTGCGAGGCCCAGTACTTTGTGTCCATTATGGTCCAGAAGATATAGTTACTTGTCATTCATGAGGTTTTATAACAATAGTGACAAAACTAACCCTGGGAATATCCCCTTGTCATCACTATTTCTCCCATAATGATATTGTATACCAATATTCTTCTAAACCTATCCTCCGGTAGCTGCTGTCATCTATCCCTCCTATTCTCGACACTTGAATGATTGATCCTAGAAAGCAGCTGAAAGTACTTTCTCTTTCTTTTGAGCATATCCTGAGTTTTTTGTGGCCTGGCCTGAAACCGTTTCCATCAATATACCTAACTGATCTGTACGCATATTGGTCTCGATGCAGTTGGCTGGTAGCCAATACAATGTCCCTGAAATTCCTGTCAATATATTTTTTAATGTCGTTAATGGAAAAAACGTTAGACTAATTGGTCTCAAGAGGTCTGCAAGTCATGTCCGATTTTTCCAAGTTTCAAAAAATAGATGGTTCTAATCAGTGTCCATGGTTTTTATATGTATCCTAGAGCCAAACTTTGTCTGAAGATTGCAAACAATTTTTGGAGTGGAAATTTTGGCTCTTTTTGCAGCATTACTGGATGTGAATAACATCCTGTATCGGTACTAATCCCTCCTGGATCTCCAATTCAGAATTCGTCTAGAACTCCAATGTTAGATTTGTGATTTGACCCGACAAAGTGCAGCTGAAAAAGTTCTCCTATAGTTTATCCTCCTCTTTCGGTATATTCCTGAGAATTTTTTGTTTTATTTATTTATCAGCACTTGGGGTTCTCCAATAATCGATCTGCTTCCAAACTGTCTTGTTCCAAAACCTCCCCGGAGCCTGTATGCAAATTTCCAGCTCTTTCTTATAGAATCAGTTTGTTTTCGTTTGTATTGATAATAAATGATCAATTCAATGATCAATTTAGAAGTTTATATGCCGATGATCTGAAAAAACTTTCATCATCAGACACATTCTGTTTCCCAACATAGTCTCTTATGAACTTAGTGTTTCTACGCCTTGTGTTTACGAAGATAAAGTTATTGCCTGCGTTTGAATTGTTTGAATTATTTGCCATAATGAACTGTAGTAATTGCTCACCATTTCTTTCATTGGCATCTCTACCAATTATGAGCTGTGATATGTCTGCTCGGCAAGCTCTCATTACTTTTTTCACATTCCTGTTTGGTGACGATTTCTGACTATCGAAAGAAAGAAATGATGATCCAGTGACTATTCTCTTATACTCTTCCTCACCAGGCATCTTTACTTTGACAACCATCGTCTCTGCATGTTCCCATAGATGAAAAATCTTTTAGGTGACTCGTCATCCCATGGTCTTCTCACTGTAGACTTGGGGTTCTTGTATAAAAGCAATATTATACCGTCATGAATTTGGTAAGGCTGCCGCCAAAGCCCACATACTGTGTTGTAGGTTGGTTGCGAGTCGAAGAAGTCGCTCGGGCTATAGTCTTAGACATAACTTGATAACAATTCAAAAGCAAGTATGTCACACTAAAACAATTCAAAAATCAACAATAAATAGTTGTAAAAAAAAACAATTCAATGTAATTGTTTTAAACAATGCAATTTTCACGTCAAAAAAGTGTTCTTATCGAAAGTCGCTACGAATAATTGTTTTCGAAATATTTGGATAACTGAGAATGGCTCTTCAAAAAAACATGAAGGTAGTACTGTTTACAGAATAAAGCGAAATCAATATTGGATATGAGTAGAATGAAATGATGGCAACCTTGACCAGACTGTAGCAGAATTAAGTAGATGACAGACAAGAGCTACATGAACATTCTGAAATATTTAAAAAAGAAAGAAAAAAATTCATAGAGGGGTACTATTTATATTTCGGGAAAAGCAAATTATGACAAACATTTTTTAATGAAAACGGCTCTATTATTTCTCGAAATATTTTCACTTTTGCATTCGTTCAAACCATTTTTCAAAGCAGTTCATCTATTTCTCTTGAGACACCTCCAAAACTTAGTTTTCGAACGCTTCTACTGCTTCTTCGGTACTCGTAAATCATTGACAACTCAGTTTACCTTTGATATAAGGGAACAAGAAGAAGTCAGTTGAGTGCCAAATCAGGACTGTATGGAGGATGAGTCATTATTTAGACGTTTTGACTGCTCAAAATTTCACCTGTTCGACGACATGTGTGAGAGCTCGCATTGTCATGTCGTGTTCGGCAGTTAGTTTTACGAATTTCTCCGAAGCCTTCCGGTAAACAAATGGTCTTGTATCACTCAGAATTGACCGTTTCATGTTGCTCAAGCGGAACAGTGGCCAAACGACCCATTCGGCCGAAGAAAGAAGAAATAGGTCAACATTGGCTTCGTTGAGCTTCCTCCATGAACAATTTTTGTTGGATTTAGCTCGTCTTAGAATCCCCACAAGGTCGATTGCTGTTTCGTTTTCGGCTCATAGGCATTATACATGTCTTTCGAAGCACCACTGTCGAACTTTTTGATTATTTCCTTATACCACTTGCGCCAGACTTTTTTGAGCGATTGATAAATTATGGGGTATCCAACACGAACAAGTTTTTTTACAACTGAGTGTTCATGCAAAATCCAATGTATTGCAGTTGAAACAATGTACAAGGGTGCCTGTATCTCACAATATGTCACATGACGATCTTGCATTATCAGTTCTCGCACTGTATCGATGTTTTTGGTACAACAACCGATTTTGGACGACCTTCACGGAATTCTTCAGAGACCGAACTACGGTCATGATTGAATTCACTATGCCAGTGACATACTATGATTTTTGATGGTGATTTATCGTTTTACAAACAACTGACACATTCTTGTTCAGATAATCCTCGTTGAAAGTTGTGACAAATAATCCAACGAAAACCTTTTCTTGAAATTGAAATTTTTCGGTCAAATTGAGTTTCTTAACTCGCTGTGAATGAAACAAATAACATTTATTCATTGATATAATCTTTCGATCTTCATCGTATTAGTCTAAACTTCAAACCAGATCATGATTTCTTATCAAACGGTTTCACTGAATTTCATTAGTTATCAAGTTATCAACATTTTTGTAATATTTTGTATTTAAATCACTTATCAAAATATGATTAAATAAAATTTGCTTGTTTCAGCTAAAGTAAAATTAGAATTTTTCGATAAATATTCAGCCGAAGAGAAAGAAATAGAAAAATCAGAGGAGGAAGACGAAGAAACGTTCGACAAGCCTGTGGCAGAGCGCAGAGAACAAATACAAAAACGTTTATCGGCCGAGAGAACAATTCCTGCTTCTTCACAACGTCGTGAAATTGTTCAGGAGATCACAACAATAAAAGAACAAAACTTGGTCGAAGACAAAATCGCGGAAGTTCAGCAGAAAGTAAAAACCACAGATGAACAATCGAAAATTATAACAACAAAAACAGTCTCGATCGACGACAAAACTGTTACACCTGAAACGAAAACGGTATCAAGGACCATCGAAATAAAAACCACAATTCCATCTGATTCGAAAGTCCTCGAAACTGTTTCACACAAGGAATCACAAGAACCGAAATCAACTACGGTGAAGGAGACCCGCACATTCATATCAGAAATATCGCATAAGACCGCAGGAGATTCGGAGCTTTTAGAGGGAGTAACGCAGAGCTTTGATAAGAAGAAAATGATGCCAAAATTGATAGCAGATGAAGGTGAGTGAAACCAATGATTATAACACATTGTTTATCATTTTCCCTCTCTTGGTCTGGTCCTGTTTTCTCGAATTTGAAGGGGACAAAATAGAAACTGATGAGCAAATAAATATTTTTTGAGAAAAATAAAAATTAATCCTATTTTTAACATATAGCGTATAAAATAATAATAATAATAATAAATATATTTATTGTTTATAACTAATGGGGTCAATGAACAAAATGGACAGAAATATGAATAAGTTGGAAACAAAAGGCAAAGTTCAATTTTTATAACGATAAACCGTTTTTAATTGCTCTTCCACTTAACCTCAAAAAGTCTCTGCAGTGTTATAAGAGAATTATTATAAAATAATCCGTTCTACTGTAATCAAGGCATGATATGATAAGAATAATAATAAAATAGATCACTGAGTTTCAAATAAATATGTCTCAAATTCAATTTGAAATCGCTGAAGCCCACTGTTTTTTATTATTTCAGGTATGTTATTATAGATTGCGCAAACTTGATAACTGAAACTACGCCTGAAAAGTTCTAATCGAAAACTAGGTATTAATGAACCTTTATTTGAAAAATTGAGTTTTGATGACTATGACCTTATGGAAGAGTACTGCAGTATTGAGAACTTTTCAACTCATATTCAACCAGCCAACAGTTTTGAAATTGTGTGAAATTCTTTGACATCTCCTTGTGCTATAGATCAACCTCAAGCAAGAATTTTGAACTTTTTGAAGTTTTGACTTCATAATTGAATCATGATAGCAATTTAAAACAATAAATGTAATATGTGATCAGGATTACAATTAGAGGAAGAAAGCAGAAACTTTTCTATTCCGATATTAACTTAATTTTTTCAAATTATTTTTAGTTTCTATGGAGGATTTTTTTTGTTTCTACTTCTGAATGAAATCTTGATTTCTCTCAATTTTGAGCGATATGATTGAACTAGTAGTTTTTTTGCTTGTCTAGTTATATAATCATGAATGGTATCAGTATCAATGAGATTCAAATACACATATTTGTGATTTTTTGTAACCGAATGAATGGTATCCTTGAAATTGAATAATGTTGATTCGAATATAACAATAAAAATATAAACATTTAGGATATTTTAAAATATTGAAATTCTTAAGCGTAAATAATACCCCTGAAATTGTTTTTCAACATCTCAATCTGATTATTCCAATATACTTTTATCAATGTACAGTTCTGAAAAGATGGTATCTGAACTGGAATCAAGAGCACCTAACTTTATTCAATACATGAGTTGAAAACTAATCAATTTTGTTACATGCAGCAAAAAGAGATACATTTCTCTCTAAAATTACTGTATAACTATGGGATTGGAACCTTTGGTGTGAAAGT
The DNA here is from genome assembly GCA_015342065.1 of Leptinotarsa undecemlineata. Taxonomy (NCBI): domain Eukaryota; kingdom Metazoa; phylum Arthropoda; class Insecta; order Coleoptera; family Chrysomelidae; genus Leptinotarsa; species Leptinotarsa undecemlineata. The sequence goes on from WOGP01007974.1 coordinate 11,422, forward strand.
TGAATAACTTCTTTGATCAATTACCCAAACAC
>WOGP01007975.1:0-11452 GCA_015342065.1 Leptinotarsa undecemlineata
TGAAAGTACAACCTTTTGATAAGTTGTATTTGGAAATCCTGGATGAAATGAATCTATTGAAAACACTTCCGATCCAAACCAAAAATGCCGTCCCTAGAAGTGCGATTCACTAGTCCAGTTTGCGTTATCAGATGATTAAGACTTAATCATTACTTGATGACGCTAGGTACGAAGCGCGAAGTAGCAGCATTCAATAGTATTGGCTGAAAAGTTCGAACGCTAACTCACAGATGGCGCCACTAGTATTGGATCCTTATAATCTTTAGTTGACCCAATCTTCAGAAGACACGTGTACAAATTTCACAGCTTTCGGATTATTAGTTTCTGGGATAGATTATCTTGAGTGAGGCACTTTTTTTTTAGTTTTAAGAAAATGAATGAACAGGAATTCCATGAGTTAATGAAGCATTGCTTTTCGGCGAAAAAATATTGTTGAAGCCGAATCTTGACGAACATATTCGGACTAGTAAAATCAACTGTTGAGAAGTGATTTTCTAAGTTTGGACAAGGTGAAATAGGCACCGACAATGCTTCTCAAAAGTTTTGAACACTGTTCCGAACCAGCAAACTGTACAAACACCTCAGCAAATGTTGATGTTTTATAAAGCTCAGTTCATACCTTTTTTGGAGTATTGTTGTCATTTCACGGGAAGTGTTCAAGTGACTTGGCACATTTGATTCCACCAAGAGCGGTACATATCAGAAATACGCGATGGACTGTGACTGTTCATCGTTTAGATGTTCAACTTAGTACACACCAACTTCACTGTTCAAGAACTGTTTCAACCGGAGAAGTGCGATTCAAATCAACTGTGAATCGCTACTTTCGTACAGGCACCGCTATGAGAACCATCCAGTACTCGCGTCCCCTTCCAGAACACCAGAACTCGCGCTGGGTCTACGAGACCCGTGAGTTTTATATATATATTTTTTATCAGTACCTTTTTTTGTGACCTCAACTCTGATTGAACTTGATGTTTGATTATTCCAGAGCAGGTTGATGTGATCAGAATAAGTTTTTCATCGTGTCAATTATAAAAAACTTTATTTCCGAAAAATATAGAAATTATGGTTGACAAAAATTTTAAATAAAAAAAATCAAACTAATTTTACGATAATCGTCAATAATCAAAATAAAACTTCTAGAATCCCAGAATACTATAATTTAGTGATTCATTGATCATTTTCATTTCGATTCACACATACAGAGCAGAGAGTCTTCGCATGTGTTAGGCAAATAAATTTCGTGCATATTTGATACCTGTATTTTGTTTTGCTGTCTTTCTGACTAAAGTGGCATCTTTTTCTCTTACCAGGTGTTTCTAAAGCTCCTCCGACGACTAAGGAACTTGTACTTGCCACCTCTTGTCTTCTTTAACGTACCTCTCGGGGTGAATTTGAAAATTGGGATCGACGTTTTAGATGGTCATCAGTCAATGCTAACGCCAATTCCTTTAGAAATATTCTTCTGATGCATTTCTCGTGCTTATTGTTGGCAGTATAAACTATTTGGGCATTTATTCCAGATACATTCATTAGGGCTACAAAAATTACCAAGGGCCAACGACGTGTATTTCGAGCACCATCATAGGTAGCACATAGTTTGTCTACAGAATCAATTCCGCCCTTGGTAGAGTTGTAGAAAGTAATAATTTCAGGTTTGTGTTTATCCCTAGATTTAGAATTTATAGTGTCGTCATTGTGCATGCTAGAAGCTAGAATGACATTTTTACCCTTTTAAGGTACGTAATAAACAATAGTACAGTCCTCTTGATAGCCAAAGAGACTTGATGTAGCTGGGCAATGTTTCGTATTCACAAACTCAAAGGGCAATGCTCTCTTATTTTTCCTGACCGTTCCAACAACCGTCAAATTGTGATTTTTTTTTCAGTTTTTCAATAAGGGGAAATAACATAAACAAATTATGGTATGCTACCTTGCGACCAGTGCCTGAAATCGAAGCAACTAGTCTCTCAACAACACTACAAACATCATTTTGCACACAGTAAGGCACAGCTGGTTGCTGTCCAACATAAACCTACAAATTTTGTGTACAATGTTTTTGAATCAACCAGCGCAAATATTTCAATTCCATATTGTACTCGCTAAGCGTGTAGTTTCTTTTATAATTTTCCACCCCGATATCGTATAAGACTCGTATAGGAGCCAATTTATCGATACCTTGTCGCTCTTCTCTTGTATCTTTATCGTCAAAACGCAAGTATCGTAGCAAAAACAAAAATCGGACATGATCAGCCAGAACCTCTCAACGATGGTACCTTTTCTGTCCCACAGTTCCTCAACGTTGAGGCGACTACTCTGTCAGCAACCAGCCAAATATAACAAACACAAGATAGCTTTTATTTCAACGAGATCAGTTAGTTTCACATCCCTGGCTCTTGAAAATCTTTTGGATACGGAATTGATTGTCTTGTTAGTATTTTCGACAATACATTATAAAACTTCAGCAGAAAAAAATAATCCCCAACATTCCACTGAAGACTTTGCATTTTTTCCTGCAGGTCTATAGGTGAATAACTATAGTGAATAACTATGTTAGATCGTCGTGTTCTAATTCTCTTGTTAGGAACATGTTTCTTCCACACCGTTTGCCCATCTTTGCAGAAAAAACAGGCCAGTCGAGGTTGTCTTTTCGGAGTTTGAACTTCACCGTCGTCTTCATCACAAGATTGTTCCGTATCGGTGTTTTCAAACCTTTCCTCGATGGCATCGTCCTCCAAGACAGATTCATCATCCACATACTCTTCTTTTACATCTATTTCTTCAAGCAGTCGAAGTAAATGTCCCTGCTCTCTTTCATAATCCATCTAAAATATTAATTACAATTTTTATGACCAAATGTCTCTAAGAATTGCTGTACATTACCTTTTATCACTAAACAAACCACAACATTTAAAGTTCAGCAACAGTTGCGTCAACACTCGCGCCGGGTCACTCAGACTTTATATCGAGTTATACAAAATATTCTATTCCCAGCTTACTCTACGCTACGGCGTGTGAAACTATGTCTAAAAGTAGGAAGCATACGATGTAGCAACCCCCACTCGTATTGCGCTACAGATTGCGTCTGAAAAATTGAAGCATGAATATTTGGGTATGAGAGAGCTCTGTTTAAAGTAGGTGACGCTCGAGCTCATAATCGACCAAATACAACAACAAATTGATGAACAGTGTTGGAAAACCCGAACTCATGCATTGATAAGTTACAGTGGATGAAACAGGGCTACATCATTTCACACCAGAATCAAAACGATTGTCAGCTGAGTGGACTGCATGTGGTGAACCCACTCCAAAGCGTGGAAAGATGTAACATTTGGCTCGCAAGGTTATGGAATGCGCATGCTGAAATATTCATCGAATATCTTGAAAATAGTGGATAAAACATCAACACAGACTGTTACATAGTGATATTGCAGTCTTTTAAGGATGAGCATTTGAAGAAAAAGAAAGAGCTGTTCCATCAAGACAATTGCACCATCCCATAAACCACTGAAAACGATTCCAAAATTGTATAAATTGGGCTTCGAATTGCTTACGCATCCACTGTATTCTTCAAATCTGGCCCCAAGTGATTTTTTCCTGTTCTGATAGTTAGATAGAGAATGCTTGCTGGATATAAATATTCAAATCCGATGGAGGGGTAATTGCCGAAACTGAGGCCTATTTTGAGGCTGAAGACATATCGTACTATAAAAATGGTATCAAAAAATTCATTGAATTGCCCTCAAAGGCAACTATAATTTTCAGAGAGAACTGGGTTTGATCAAACAAATTGCTATCAACAACGGTTACAAGGTGGAAACTATCGAATGCATTATTTCCAAGAAACGACGAAAACAAGCAATTCACTATGTCTATCCCACTTCAATATACGTCAATAGGTCAGAAACATACTCTGGTGAAACCTCAATAACATCGCTCGTTTTTTTAAAAAGAAAGAGTGGGACGTGGCTAGCAGAATTAATAATACCTTAAGCAAGTTTATTGAAGCATAATAAGACCAAGTGTTCAAATTGACTTGTGGTTCTTGGCCAAAACTTTACATTGACCTAACAGAGAAAACCCTTTTCCTAAGATTAAAATAACACAGGAGTAAGTTTATGAAGTCAAAGACTAATTCCACTGATCATTGAAAATGTTACAATGAAGTGACAATGAAGATATATCAAATTCCCTACAGACAATACTAAAAAAGAAATATAATCTCGAAGTATCAGTTTGTCAGGTCGATTGAAGGGAAAAGATTAATTATAATGCCTGTGAAGGTTTTGAGATATTGCAATTAATTAATATCATATCCCTTTAAATAACTTTCTAATTACCTCATTACACGTGACCACTATTACAAATATTATAATGGTTTTCAGTTTATCGCCTATGTATTGATTGACTAAAATATATTGATCACCAATCAAGAACTCTTTCCTCTGGAAAACTGCGTTTCTGTGGAATAAACTTCTTAAAAACGTTTTTCCAAATCCAAATTGATCATCTCCGAGAGGAAGACTGAACTCTTGTTGTTTAATCCTCATCTTGAAGATGATTACTTGATGATCGAAACACGTGTCGAGGTGTTAAAAAAAATAACGGTTTGTTGTTGACATTAAACCCCAGTAATATTCATTCATTACTACACCAAAGGTTCCAAACAGTGCATCACAAGCATTGATTGACTACTGTTTTTCTATATGTAAATATCACAATACAATATTTTCTTATTTCATTCTGCACCTGGTTCTGTCATCGATTATTAAACTGAATAAGTGGATGAATGAAAAGTAAATCATGCCACTTATTTCAACTCAAAGGCAACAGTTATATTTCTACCACTTCATAGTGACGAAATGTAAAGTTTGCTGAGTCGGGGGTCGCTGGTCGCAAGGGATGCGGCAACCTCTCAGGCTCAGAGGGCGAGTGATTGATGTCGTCGGGAGCCGAACTTGATAGTCGGTGTATAATCTAAACCATAATGTTGTAGAATGTATTCATTACTTCACATTAACTGTTGAAGCTATTTGTTAGCGACTTCATCGCTTCCTTTGTTGTCGTTTCGTTTCTGTTTTCGGTTGAATGGGTATTATAACGAATACCTGTGTTCCAGTTCTATCATTTTATGGGTTGTGTATCATAATCAAGTAGGTTTCAATGGAAAGCAAACTAATACTGGTCGGTTGGAAGCTGGTCGGTTCGACGTGGGTGCTTTGTTCACTCACACGAATTAACGGTCGTGTTGGTCGGTGGTTCAAGCCCCAGGCAAAACGATAAATTTTCACTTGCTATCGTCCAACCCGTGTTGGGAATCACACTTTGAAAAGTAAGACCTCGTTAGTCATATTAGTCGTTAGGGGTGCGATAGCTGTTTAACGGAAAACACATTTTTTAAACAGATTTTAACAGTTTACAAAACCGCTATACAAGCGTGTTGAAAAAATGCGAAGCTTCAAATTAAAAAATCATCAAGATTTTTATATAAACTCACAACTTCGAGAAAAACGTTGACCAATAAAATTTTATTAAAATAAACATTGCGATAAACATTGTTCGCTGTTGTTCCAAATACATACCCTTGTAAAAATGTTTAAGGCAACATCAAACATTGTAGAATAGAAGTAGTAGACGTTGTTATGAGTTGGAAATTTTTCCAATGAATAAATAATTATCAATTCCTTTATTCTCTCTGATTCTCAGATCCAAATAGTGTTACTTACTGAAATCACGATGTAACGAATGTTATCTTTTCACAAAATCAACAATAAATTGATTAAATTTCTTTACTTCAGCTTTACTTCATTGATTTGAAATCCCTGAAAGAATCTGTAAAACAATTAAAAAAACTGAAATTACAATGAAATAGAATACAAGCAACAACCAAACAATAACAAAAAAAAAAGTTGAACTGTTAACACGAGATGAAAATTAAAAAATTATTAAACTGAAGTGGAAACTAAAAATTAAAAGATTCCAAACCAAGTTACTTCACCACGTTTCGATTACTAGCATCCACAATCGTCTTTGGATGATAACTGGACTTATTCCTTCGAGATCTGACTATTCATAGGTCATTCAAGTGCTTTCACCTATCCTCCTTCCCTCTGTCTGCTTCATTGGTATTAGCGTAAGCTGACCGCTTGGCGGGAGTTGGTTGTGTTCCGCTTGATTGGAGGTTTCCATATGTTGCGTATCTCTATGGTAGTTTGGCTAAATATGTTGTTGGACAACATATATGCGGCTTCTTGGAATTTTCTCCTAAACCAGTCTTCCTCCTTGTGGATGATTTCAGCTTGAGCCCACTTAATGTTATGTTGATCAGACCAAACATGCCCTGCTATTCTTGATTTGCTGGTTTCTCCTGTGTGTGTGTGTGTTTCTTGTGATCGGCAATGCGAACTTTCAATGGTCTCTTAGTTTCACTGATGTATGATTCCCTGCATTCACAGGGTATCCGATAAATGCAATTCTTGAAATCGCAGTCCGCATTTGGTGGCCTGGTTTTTGTGAGGCTGCTACTAATGGTGTTCCCAGATTTGAAACAGGTTCTGATGTTATACTTGGACCCACTCCTTCTCATCCTTTCCGAAGATCCTCTGATGTAGGGAAGTACAAGTACTGCTTGTGAAGCTCTTGCTGTCTGCTTGCTAAACATTTCGTTGAAGGTTATTTTTGATGATACCTAGTTCTTTCTTGAAACCTCCTTTGTATTACAGAGTCCGAAAGCACGGTATAGTAGAGTCTTGATGATTCCTCTCTTAATCGATTGTTAGTGGTTGGATTCCTGGTTCAGATATTGCTCTGTATGAGTGGGTTTTCGATATACCGGATACCCTGCGGATATACCGAATACCCTGCGAGTGCGGAGAATCATACATCGGTGAAAGTAAGAGGCCATTGAATGTTCGAATTGACAAGCACAAGAAACACACAGCGAGGAGAAACCAGCAAATCAGGAAAAGCAGAGCATGTTTGGACTAATCAACATAACATCAAGTAGGCTCAAGCTGAAATAATCCACAAGGAGGAAGAGAAAATTCAAAGAAGCTGCATATATGTTGCCCAACAACGCATTTAGCCAAGCTAGCGTAGAGATACGCAACATATGGAAACTTCTAATCAAGAGGAACACGACTAACTCGCGCCAAACTGTCAGCTTCTGCTAAAACCGATGAAGCGGATAGAGGGAAGAGGGGATTGGTAAAAGCACTTGAATGACCTATAAATAGTCTGATCTTGAAGGAATAAGTCCAGTTATCACCCTAATACGATTGAGGATACTAACAATGGGAACGTCGTGAAGTAACTTGGTTTGGAATCTTTGAATTTTTTGATTTTCATTTCTTGTCAATAGTGTGTTAATAGTTTATTTTTTTTATTTTTTTATTGTTGCTTGTATTTTATTTCATTGTTATTTCAGTTCAAGATTTTTCATTACTTTACCAAACTAGTGTTAATATATAGAAAATATTAGTAATTGTGAATAATTCTCAGTTCGTCAAGGGCCGCAAACACCTGAACGAAAGAATCAATAAAAACTTTCGAGCCACAGAATATATGTCATTCTATCTTCTTCGTACTAATAAAACAGCATCGGGCCATCGTAAAGTCTTCGACACAGAGGTAGTGAGAGCTGCCACACATCCTCATCATCAACCCTTCTTAAATCCCAACGTGAAATCTACCCCTCGAACTTGAAACACATCAACAAGAACAAATCACGGAGTAAGTACAACCTGATGAAAAGTTATTTGAAGCAATGGGGGGATTACCGACTTTATGCTGCTGGCCTACAAGATGTAGGGAGTGGACAAGAATATGTAATGTGAAGGTACGAGGGTGATGCGGTAAAATGTCGGTTTTTGAGATTGGTCATGAAATGAACAAAAGGACATCGAGTATGTACGTCTTGAATGCTTTCAATTTTAACATTTTTGGTACTCGATTCAGTGGTCCTTCTCTCTTGTTCCTTGTGTTGTCTAAGGAGTGTTCAGATGGCCACTCAAAGTTTACCATAGAAAATTAGTATAATTTGTAACAGTTTTCGACGACACGACAATCAGGTTGTTGAGGATAATTTTGAGGAACTCTCAACGTCATGACAGGTAGAATTGGAACTTATAGCGTAAAATAAATCGAAAACAAGCACTGACCTCTTCTCTTCGCCAAGCTAGTTGGCGTCTTGAGTAAATGAAGTATAGTACTACCTTATCTGCAGATGTCGCAAATTTGATTGATGAAGATAAAATTCATTCCGAAAAACGTTTTTAGGAAGTTTATTCCATGTGAACGCAGTTCTCCAAATGGAAGAGTTCTGAAACAGAGAAGTTCGAGGTATACTGAGTTGAACCTCAAAATGATGTTGATGGTGATATTCGTGTTCCCAATCAGACAGATGGCTTTTTCATGGATGGAATCCAGAAGCATCAGATTATGATTAGGGCGAAGCTCCATACATGTGAACAACACTCCAAAGAACGTCTGATCAGAGCTTTATAAGGCATCAAAAGTGGCAAATGTTTGTTTGAAGGCGGTTGACAATGTTTCGTGGTGTATTACATCAGTTCGGACTTCCATTGTCTAATATAATATAAATTGATTTTAAATCCCTGAAAAATACAAAAAGATTAAACGAAAATAACAATTTTAACTAAACACAAAAAAAACTGAAATTACAAGGAATTACCATACAAGCTACAAACAAAAAAATAAAAAATAAAAATATTAATAAAAGCTGAAAAATAAAAATATTATTAATAGAAATGAAAAATAAAGATTAAAAGATTCCAAACTCGTCTTCGGGTGATAACTGGACTTATTCCTCAGAGATCTGACTATTTATAGGTCATTCGGGTGCTTTCACCTTTCACCTATATCCTCTTTCCGCTTAATTGGTTTTGGAGGGAGATTACCGTTTGGCGGGAGTTGGTCGTTTCCCGCTTGATAAGCGGTTTCCATATGTTACGTATCTCTACGCTAGCTTGACTGAATGCGTTGTTAGACAACATATACGCGGCTTCCTTGAATTTTCTCCTAAACCAGTGTTCCTCTTTGTGGATTATTTCAGCTTGAGCCCATTTGATATTATGTTGATGAGTCCAAACATGCTCTGCTATTCCTGATTTGCTAATTTCTCCTCGCTGTGTGCGTTTCTTGTGCTCAGCAATGCGAACTTTCAAAGGCCTCTTAATTTCACAGATGTATGATTTTCCGCACTCACAGGGTATCCGGTAAATGCAATTCTTGTAATCGCAGTCCGCGTTTGGTGGCCTGGTTTTCGTGAGGGTGTTACGGATAATGTTACCGGATCTGAAGCAGGTTTTAATGTAGTACTTGAAACCAATTCTTCTTATCCTCTCCGATAATCCTCTGGTGTAAGGCAGTGCAAGCACTCACCAAACGCGGATTGCAATTCCAAGAGTTGCATTTACCGGATACTCTGTGAGTACGGAAAATCCTATATTGGTGAAACTAAGAGGTAATTGAATGAATTGGTTGCAGTGGTAGTGCGCCCAACTCACAATCGGAAGACCGTGGGTTCGGAATTCGGGTTAGGAATCACACGTTAAAAGGTAAGACCTCGTTAGTTCTTGGCTCGCACAAGTTCTCAACTTTTGAGAGTTGTCATTCGTATGGGGGTGACAACTGATTAACGGAAAAACAGATTTTAAACAGATTTTTAAACATATACTCTGCTCTAGTCTCTAGGCATTATTGGATAGTTTATATTTGTTAATTGTCCCATATACACGTATTACTTTACCAGACTTTGCCAATAAGATGTTGATATCTTGGGTAATAAAGTATATTTTGATTTGATTTGGTGCTGAAGAGGCAATCAGGCATGTAGTTGTTTAGAGTGAGCTTTTTCGTCCAGTTTGTTACTGAAAAATAATTTTATTTGAAAGGTACTTCACATGATTTATACATCCTTGTGAAAAGTTTATTTTAAATCAATTCCATTCTCCCTTTCTTTGAAAGATTCCCACATTTTTTTGTATAAAGACGAAGAAGTAGGAATCTAATACATTTCTTTCCCAACAAAATCTTCTTTATACCTACGGGATTTCAATCTTTAAATCAAATACCAAATGATACACTTAACAAACACCATAGTTCATCAACAACCACCATAATTCATCAACAACTCCAACTATAATAATGTAGGAGGAAAGTGAAAACTGTGAGCATAACCTAAGTAAAACTTTACACGAAGAAATACAACGATGAATTCAATCAACCATCTGCATCGTCCGAAAAATTCCATCTTCGTCAATAAATTATCTTCACAGTTAACCTATTTCAAACAATCGTGATGTTCAGCCATGAGTAACTGAGATAGCAGAATTTGTATGGTTCCTAATAGATCCATTATTACTATAACTTAGTTGTAATTGAATTATCGTCGGTTCAAATCTAAGGAATGGAGGTTAACGTCGGTAAACATCTTTACCATATTTGAATTCTGGTAATCGCAATGCACGAAATCGATCGACCGAAGAAATAATCACACAGTCTAGGACTACTTCAACTAGTGCTGAAAATGTATAATTTTCGAATTATCTCGAGTTGACCGTTATAAACATCGATATTTCGTTGAGATAGGGCACGAATATTTCGAGCGGTAGTAGGTGACAATAACTTCATTCTACTGTTCAATTTCGGGATGCACAAGCACTGCGAAAAAATCCTTCAAGCACACTTGTTTGAAAGTAGCGAATCGTGTCAGTTTTCATTCGCTAAAAATTATATTCATTTGAAAAAAACGTCTTCAGAAACTCCAAGGACGACGTTCTCCAAACAAAAGAGGCCTGGGAGTGGAATTGATTAAATCCGGCACGTTGACCAAAGAACAATATTCTTTCTACAATTGAACTGATACTTATCGCAACCAATTGATCCATTAAACTTGTTGAATCACCAGACCACTTTGATGTATTAATTTCATCATGACAGTCAATATTCCTTTTTTTTTTGTTAAAATACCCTTCCTCCTTGATGAATGGATGTCCGAACTTTGGAATTTCAATGGCAAAGTATAGCCGACGTAACTGGTATTGTGAATAGTTACAGGTGTCGGCGCACTCAAAAGTCAAAAAACAATACAAAGAAATGATGCCGCTGCCTACTTGTCCACGTGGACTGAAGAATTGGTGGTTCGTATTGGATAATTTTTACTAACCGAGTTTTATGATTGGCTGAAGAGTCATAAAATCAAATTTGAAGTTATGTTACGGTGACAAATAGAATGCGAGGATGTTTATACTCATTGTGCTGTCGAAGTTCAGTTCATGAACTGAATGTGATACAGGATTCCCGAAACCTTTAGATGTTCTTCTAATAAAATCCTTGAAAAAAACTAAGTAGTGCCTGGAAGATGATAGCTGTCGAAAGCGCTCGCATATAATAAATAGAAGTTATAAAGCTTGAAATTCTTTTTGTG
>WOGP01007976.1:0-11452 GCA_015342065.1 Leptinotarsa undecemlineata
CGTATGTTTGTACATAGACAAACAAGCACATGATGAAACCCTGTACCGTGCATTCTCTCTCACACACACACACAAAATCTCATATGAAAAAAAAAATTAAAAAATTCTGAACGATCCATGCACCACACACTTCAAGGTCACACCACCTTGACTTCACCAAACAACAACCAATAAAAAAAGGAATAAATACGTCATAGTGGTGGGGGGAGGCTTAGAACCGGCTCAAATCTTCTACTTGCAACAGCAAGAGTTACTAATCTTTCACGCTCTGCTGGGATTACTGCACCTACTTGTTCAATTCCTTTTTGAGCTACAATTTCGGCAGATTTTTGAAAAGTGCTCATCGCTGTCTCGTCCATATCTTTTGGCTCGAATTTGTACCTTTCCATTACCTCAGCAAGGTTATCATAAAATGTAATCACATTATGCTCATTACAATTGGAAACCCGCAATAGACTGGTTGCTTGAGGACATCTCAGACAGGTTCGGGTGTCGTTTTAAAAAATCTGTCAACCATTCCTCACCCGCCACTTTTCAGGAAATGTTTTTCCATTTTTAATCGCTGACTCGTATGCCACTTCAAATTTGTGAAAACACGTAGCGTCTTGTTAGTCAGCCCGACAGCTTGTGGTGCACGCGGCGACTGAATGTGGTTGAAGGGGGCGCTCCCGGCTATCTATTGCCTAACGAAGGCGAAGTTGTGTTCGTCCTTTGGATGAATCTAGAGAGCATCTTTTGTTACTTTCGACGCGTCGTTGTCTTTGTACCTGGTCTCTCCTATTTCATGTAAAATATTGTATAGGTCTTGTATTATAGTTAGGGAAGCTATAGATTATGCTTTATACGACCCCTCCCGATATAGAAAGCCCTGACACTCTGTTGAATGAGGCCCTCAAGTCCCCCGTTAACGAACGAATAAATTTTGCATCCGTCCCATCCCAGCCAGATAGGGGTACCCCGTGAAAGGCGGTACTGATGTCTGAGGACTTACCGCCAATATCCCCTCAGTCATGAACCTATTTGTCCTTCTTTGACAAAAATCAGCTAAAAGGGTGAGGGAGCTGGGCTCCAACCTGATTGAATTGAAGAGGCTTGGTCGGTAGGTCTTGTATTTTGATACATACTGTCATATGCAAAACAATAGTCTAAGTTGAAGGTGTGCAACTTTGTTCGTTGTGTTTGATAACACTTCGTCTGATGTGTACTTGGTTGCAGTCTATAAAATGGACCATTCTCAATGTAACGAATTCCATGAATGAATAATCAGACTAAAATAACTTCATCAAAATTTTAACGTGTTTACTGAAATATAAAAAAATATATGAAATCATCCGGATATAAAATCATCACGGTTATAAAATCATTTACCCTCTGAGCGGTTTCCAAAGACAATATCTTGGATAATAATTCGAAACAATTTACAATTTTAATGTTGAGTAAACAGTTATTGTTTCGTTTAGCATTTATCAGGTTTTGCTTGCCAACAGATTCAGATAGGTATAGTTTGTTTTGTGAATTGGAGTGGAAAGTTGGAAAATTATTTAATAACATTTCAAATTTATCAGTTATAGGGAACTACACAACGACTCTCTGAAAGACTTAATCGATTGAAAGTTTGAAGAATGAATGTGAAATTCCGCTACTCACACGTTAGTCCCTAGCTCGCACAAGTTTCGACTTCTGAGGGTTGTCGTTCGTAGGGGTGCGATAGATGGTTAACAGAAAAAAAATATTTTGAACACATTACATAAGTGTATCACACTCCACTTGACTCACTTGAAAATTTTCGAGGATTAATCGTAAATTAGTGTATAGAAGTTACACCGCGTTACAACAAATAAATTGGGGATAACCTGTATTATTATATATAGAGGTTGACGGATAACATTTACATCATCTACTTGATTGATATGATACGTTTTTGGGCAACACCTATTCAATTTTTCAATGAGGTATCACTCAAATTCAAAAAATTTAGAGATAACAATCTCGAAAAAAACCTTGACATTATCCTTAATTTTTACGAAGATTAATTGCCTGGTCGTCATTTATTGCGATACGTTTTCGATTATCCACTTGTTCATTGAAGAATCTTGAGATGCGTGGATACTGTGGTGAAAACAGCAATAGGTATCGAAGTCACAGCTGCACTTTGATGTTCTTCTAGCGGTTCCTTTGATCACTCTGTTTCTTCCGCCATTGATGTACCATTGACCATCTCAAGTTATTCCTTGTTGAGTAGATCAGTATATATTCTACTTGATTTCAATTTTTTTTGTTATCATTCAGTTTGCGTATCACCTTGTAGGGGCCTGTTCATTTTCTCAGGAATTTTGGATTAACTTCTTGGTTCATTTGAGTTTGGTATAGTCAAAAACATCTTCCCAATTTAAAATATGTCACCTACTTTTTTACCTAGCCGTTTTATCGTCTGATCGTTGATGATCCTAAAAGTTTATTTATGCTGTCCATTCGTCATCGATGGACTATGTATTCTTTCCAGGTTTGGTAACGTGTGTCTTCTCTCTAATGGTGACTTGTCATCAGTCTGACATTGGAGATCTGTCATCTATCTTCGAATCGATGTCGCTTCTTTTACTTCGTTATCCAATGTCATCATATTCTTCTCTTCCATTTGGTAAGTTCATTCTGTATAATTTGAGGTCGTGGTTGGTCCATACAATGTATTTTCTAGTTCCCTGTTATTGCAGTAACATCTCTTCTTAGAAAATCTCGTTTTCTCGTACGACACAGAAAATTCACGAAATGTTTGTGAGAATATGTCGACTTTCTTCCTCAGCCTAGCTTTTTTTGGCAAGGTTACCTTTTTCAAATGCATTTTTATTCTTCTAACAACATGGGAAGCTTCAATACTCATTTTTCACTTCTGAAAGCAGTTTTCGCATCGATGCAGGTTTCATGGTCTAAGTATCGGCTCCTGAGTTGGCTCTGGTATATTTTCTTCATACCTTCCAGAGTGCATTTTTAGATCTTTTACAATTGTTTGATAATAATTTTGTCTACTCTCTGGAATGTTGTGCGGTATTTCCAGTAACTGACCTCACTTTACTGTGCAGTAGTTTTTCACCCAATTTTTTTTCCATGATTTGATCGTCGACATTCTCCAACTCGCTTCACAAGCCTTCACTGGGCCGCTGAAAGTCTGCACCTCTTTATGAACTTCTGGGACTTCAGCAAAAACTTCTTTGATTTCGACACGAACTTCTTCTCTAACCCCTAATATTCTACTGAGACTTGTCGATTTCCCTCTTCGATTTATATTTCGACAATTTCAATTCATATATTATGTTCCATTTCAGTTATTTCTTCTCTACAATTTTTCAGTTGTAGATGATTTAATGACATATTTCTTTTCTCAAATCCTGTTCATTTCCATTTCATTTTCATTTTCTCTTTTCTATTCTATTCTCCACTGAATGATTGAAGAAACTTCATTATATCTTCGTTTGGTGTCATCTCGGTAAACTTAGGTTTTTGTGTATGAATCCAGCACTTCAGTTTTAATTTCATCAATACTATTTATCATTTTACTGTTGCTGAATTTACTTTTGCGTGAGTTTTCTGAAATACTTGGAACTTTCAATCAAATTCATCAACTTCTATCAATAACTCATCTCTGTATCTGTAGAGTAGGGAGGATGACTGTAGGCCCACAGCACTAGGACCACAAGTGACCCATTGTACATCTCGAGGGGTTGTCCTTCTAGGTCATCGTCCATCTTGTCCTTTCTAGGAAGGTAGACAGGTCACTAGGAGACATATTCTTTATATCGGCAGCTGTAGGCTAAGACTCGCCGAACACACACTCTTATTGACGATAACTCGGGACCCTCGCATAAAACATGCCTGACAGTCTCATCTTCCAGTTCAAATATCCTGCTCAGAGGTGTGGCTACTAGCCCCTTGATATGGAAGTGTTTCCTTAGTTGACAGTGGCCAGTCAGAAATCCTACTGTTGACCGTAGGTTTTTCCTGATCATCGCTAAGTATTTCTTTAGCGCCAGCTTCCCAGGTTAGCCCAGAGTGATCCTGGTAAGACTACATCCTTTGATACCAGCTCATCTCTTTTGTGAATGAGCATGGGTATGATATTTGGCTAGTTCCGCAATTGTCGTAGTCATCAGGCCGTAGGTGTAACTGGTTCAATAACACATCACAACTTATAACTTCCCAGATACACTTTGAAACACATAATCCTAAGCTTGATTTTTGTTGCCACAGTGACGATGCATCGTGGCTCATATCGTTCGCTTCACCATGAGCATAATATTTCCTGAGGCTGGATCGCGTTTTTCAAACATGTATGTCTTTCGTTTTCCGGTAACTTTTGAATTTTGTAGATATCCAATTTTCATGTTTCTCATGAGGCTTTTGAAAATTAATAAAGTTGTTTTTTAATAATTGAATACTGATAACCTTTCACTTGGTATAGAAAATTGCAGTATATTCCAAATGAAACGAGCCACACTAAATAAATCATTTGATATTGAGACCGTCAAAAAATAGTGAAATACTTCAACTCTAGTTTTCAGGAGGAAAAATTTCTGCGTAGAAATCAACGCCCTCTCAGCCACATCTCTCATGATTGAAAACTGGCATTATTTCAAAGATCTCTCAACTCTTTATTCCATAAGAAGTTGCCAGAAATTGAAATTAATATTTTTTCAAAATTGTTATCAAACTAGGAAGTGAAACAAATAAAAAAAAAATTATTAAATATTGAGTACCGGTAACTTCCATATAATTAATAATAATTATGATAATAATATTTATTTGCCATTCAATTTGAAATATACAATAATCTTATACATATACATACAAATAAATATAGTTCCCACAGAAGGATAAACCTGTGCGTGGGCTATATCATTTTAATATACAATAGATTATAATGAATGAAATTTAAAAAATAAAGTTTCTTTCGGTATGAAGAAAAAAGTACTAGAAAAATTGTATACAGATATTACATTAAAATTATATATAGTCAATATAAATAGAAACATTTAGCATGAACAAAAAAGCACTAGAAAAATTATATATAGGTATCACATCAAAATTACATATAGCTAATATAAATAAAACATTTGGGTTATACCTATAATGAAACAATCGCAATAGGTAAATTACATTGAACATCACTCACACATCAATCAAACAAATAGCCTATTTTTTGAAAATGAAAAAAAAACAAACAAACCATGGAGAAGTTGACCTACAGATTTCAAAACTCTAATCACATACATCTTCTATAGACATTTATACATTGTAGTAATATGTATTTTCACATCAACATATTGGTGTATCTGTGCTCTAGGCAAACCTGAGATCCAAGCTTTAACATATTTCAAAGCTTTAATAATTTTTTAACATAATAATGCCAAAGATAGTTTTGATATGTGCTGGAATAAGATTATACAGCCGAGGAGCTAAGTAAGTATAACACTTTTGTAAAGCATTTTTCCTCATAACAGTTATGAAGAAGTAAAGTTGGCTTATGTCTAAAGTCAATGTTTCCTTATATAGCGCTTCTGTGCGGTAAGTTCTTTTTTTGTTTGTGATTATTTTCATAGTAAATTTTTGAATTTGTTCTAAAATTTTTATATGTGAATTTCTTGCTGCTCCCCAGGTAAATATCCCGTAGGAGAGGTGAGTTTCAAACAAGGTGTAGTATAGCATGAGCATTTGAGCTATGTCTAGGTAAGATGTCATGTATTTCAATTTATATGTAACACTACGTAATTTTTTTATTTACTGAAGAAATAGTGAGATTCACATTATCATATTTTATTAGTAGTGATTTGTAACTTGGTAAATGGCTAGATGTAAAGGTAATGTAAAATGTTTTAGCCATATTAATACTCATTAGTTTACTTTCAAACCGTTGAATTATAGCTTTGAAATTTTCGTCAACTTTTTCTTTCAAACAGTTCCACGTTTCCGATTTATAAATGACTAATGTGTCATCTGCGAAGCTTATAATATCCCCTTCCACATCTAGCACAAAATAATCGTTGAGGTAGATATTGAAGAGAATTGGACCCAGAACTAGCCCTTGAGATACACCATATTGTATTATTCGAGATTCACTGAGGGTGTCTTTGATTTTCACACATTGGTTCCTTACATGGAGATAACTATAGAGGAGTTGGTGAGATGTTCCTCTGAATCCAATACTCTCGAGTACCTCTAGAAGTTGATCATGGCTAACTGTATCAAATGCTTTCTTCAAGTCTACAAATATACATAGCGAAGGTGATTTTTCGGCTATATATTTACTGATTTTGTTAGTAAGGAGTGTTATTGCATCTTCAGTTGATTTTCCCTTTTGAAATCCGAATTAATTATTTAATAAGATTTTATATTTTGTTAGGTATTTTTCAATGTGTGATTTCAAGATGGTTTCGAATATTTTCGCAAAGTTTGTAATTACGGATATTGGGCGATAGTTATCCACTTTGAGTTTATTTCCAGACTTGAATATTGGTAAAATAACAGCACACTTGAATGAAGCTGGGCATATTTCACTACTGAATGACCAGTTTATTATGTATGTCAATGGAATTGCTAGTTCTTTTGCTATTAGTTTAATAGTTTCAGCTCTAAGAGTGTCAATTCCGGGGGATTTTTTGTTCTTAAAGTTCTGAATAACTTGCAAGACTTCACATTGATCAGTTTTTTCTAGGAAAAAAGAATTCATAATTTTGGTTTTTGGTTTATTTTTTTTTATAATTTGGTATTTTTTGTATTTCATCCGCCAAGACTTTACCGGTATAGTATTCAACAAATTTGTTAGCAATTTTTTTCTGGTCAGTAATCATAGAAACATCATTAGATTGAATTTATTTGATTGTATTCTCATTACTCCCTTCATTTGTCATTTCATTAATAGTTTTCTACAGTTTAGAGGATTCCCCTTTATTATTTTCAATTTTGTTTCGATACAAATTTATATTGGCTTCCTCTGTTATTTTTTTCAGTCTGCTTTTGTAGTGTTTATATTTTATTTTATTTATTTCTGCTGGGTTGCCTTTCATTGTTATATAAAGATTAGTTTTCTCTTCAATGGACTTCAGTGTACCATCAGTAATCCAGGCATTCCTTTTCATGTTTTTTCTACCAACTTTAATTGTGTTTGTTCTTTTTTCCACGATTTTGTTGGTTTTTTGAATTAATATTTGAGTAGCAAGTTCAATGCCATCTGTCGAGTTTAAATCCAGCCAATTTTGCTCGCATATTTTTTGTTTCAATTTTTTGTTATTGATAATTTTTTTATATTTTTTTTATATGACTTTTTCTTTGTTTCAGGTAAAATGATTTGTAGTGCAATAGAGAAGTGATCAGTTATATCTGTTTCAAGGACGAATGAATTTATTTGTAGTTATTTGAGGTATCTTTTACGAAACAATGATCTATACAAGTACCAAAGTTAATCCTTGTTACCGAATTTATATAAGATATGAATCCATGAGCACTAAGCGTTATTTGTGTTGTCATCATTCTCCATTATATTAATATTGATATCTCCAGATCAGAATATGATCGTTAATATTGTTATCTTCACAAGATTCTAGAAATTCTGACAAACTTTCAATGAAATTATTAGTTGATGTAGATGGTGATCTGTAAATAGATGTTATATGTATATTTTTATTGTGTAGTTCAGCTTTCAGCTGTATAATTTTGATTCCATTTGATAAATGTACTATATCATGAGTGAAATATAAATTATTTTTAATAAATACAATAACTCCATCATAATACCTGTTCAAGTACAAATAATGTGAAATCAGAAGTACCCCAAGGTTCAATCCTGGGATCTATACCCTACTGTACATAAATAATCTTGCTACTATACTCTGTCCATCTAAGCTAAGCCGGAGTGCTCCAAAACATTATCATGCATAGTGCACGTGATATCCCAGACAAGGCTGCTTGTACAGAGTCGCAATAATAAAAGACCGAAATTTCATTTTTATTTTTAATAATATGACGTTGGCTATAGGAAAATTTTTCAGGTGGAGTGTTGGAACACAAATTAGCAGTTTCTTCAGCTTGACATTTTAAAAGTTTTAAACTATCAAATACAGTATATGTACACACCAAATACGTTAAAATGTAACTGACGATTCTGACCCTGGAACAATGAATTTCGCCAGCCGATTGCAGTTAAATCTGATTGGCCAGCTTGAGGAAACTTGTTTATTTCACCCAATCGATGCAAATATGCGTGGTGATCACGCATCTATCTTTGTTTGTTACTTTGTTTATTGAATGGATATAGTTTGGAAGTATGTCTGAAGGTCACACTATTTTTTATATGCATACCATACTTTTGTGACATAGTGAAAGTTGAATAGATTTACACAAAAGCATTCGCAACGACCTCAAAAAAATTAGGCATTGTGAAATGCCTAATTTTTTTGAGTAAAGTAAGTAAAAATTTTCAGAAATTCATATGAGAAATGTTACAATAGAAAATAAGTTCTCTACAAAATTCTTATTATGTTACCACCGAAAATAATTTGCTTTGAAATCTCCTTCCTTTTTTCTCGAAACGAACAAACATCTTTCGAATGATGTCCCTCAACTCATTAAGCTATTGAGAAAAATAACTGAGATAGTTTTGTCAGCAGAAGGGTGAATTTTATATAAAATGTTGACTTTTTCGAATTGAAAATTGAACTGTTCTTTGAAACTTTTGATCATACGTATTTTTCTAGGTTAGAGTGGGTCACGTTTCTGTTGAGACAGTGTAGATAGTGTTACAGAAACTAAGATTTCTCATTTCAATTGACGTATTGGCCACTCCTAGACAATTCATATAGTCTATGTGGAAACAAACTATTATCACTCACCTGAACAATTCGAGTCTTATTCTCTTGTTGATGCAATTGTTTCTCGTTCCCAAGTTTTCTATCGGTAACAGCTGCTTGGAGAGCTTCAGTCTTGACATTCAAATCACTAGGAACAATTTGTACCATATTACCTACTTGAACAAAACTGTTCTGCGATTGAGGCATACTCTGAAGAGCCTTACTGGCCGGTACTTCGATGTTAACAGGCGTAATTTTATTATGGAACTCTTCGCTTTTTGAAGGTATGCCGGCTTCCATTTTAGCCGATCTCGAGAACTGGCCGATGGTCTCTAGAATTTGCGATAGCTGGTTCTGTTCGTACCTGTAGTTGTCGTAGGTCGTGCTAATCGGTCTGAGATCTTCTTTGGCATAACCTAAAATCTGGCGAACGCCTTCGTTCATCGACAGCTGCCTAGACATATCCGCCTTTGCCCTTCCGTAGAAATGCGAGAAAGGTGATTCAGTCGTCTCTTCCAAATTCGGTTGAGGCAGTAAGGAATCGTCCGAAATTGTTGAATCCGCTACGCTTTTTTTCAGTTCTTCTAAAGGCGAAGCGATAACTGCAGGAGGTTCTGATGTGTGTACTTCCAACGAAGACCTTTCAGACGTTTGGTAGAATTTCACGGGTTTTTGGGGAGATCTGGAACGCCCCCTTCTAGACGATTTCGATGAAGTTCTAGGAGAAGTAGATCTCTTAGGGGATTTTCTTCTTGGCGAAGGCGAACGTCTTCTGTGACTGGGAGAGTTACTTCTTCTAGAAGAATATCTCCTCCTGCCGCCTAGGAATCAAAACAAATCGAATGGTTGAATAATATCAAAATTTCAAGGCACACAAATGGGGACCGAGAGAAAACCCCAACACTTTACACAAATTACTCCAAAAATAAAGTAATATAACTTTTTCTTAATCTCCTGAGCACGCCAACTTGGTTGGCGAAAGGCGCGTCGAGAAGAATATTCCATTTCTGGTGATTGGAAAAGTGCTTGTTTTTTTATTTATTCTCATCATATTCGCTAGAAAAATACTTAAATTTTTTGTGTTTAACATACAACTCATTGGTTTTTAATTATACAAATTTGACTTCAATATTTTTTTATGTACATAAGTTTTACAAATTGACACAATGGTCACCAAAGTTTTAATAAATTATGGAAGCCAATGTTTGGTCAATTCTTTGCACACCATTGTAATCAATTACCTTCTCTCTCTAGAACAGTGATTACCAAAATGGTCCAGAAGAACTCCTCCGAGGGCCACGACAGACTCGACGGGGGTTTACGTTGGCGTGAACAAAACACAGGGATTCACAATTCGTAAACGGGGGTCACGAAAATTTATCTGGTTTACATAGTGAAGAACTAAAATGTTTGACTTCACATATCAATGTAGGCAGATAATACTTTAAGAAGCTCAACGACTGTTAAATGTAAAAACTAGCATATTGAATATCAATATTGTAATGTATTAAAACTATTCATTACCTGTTGAAAATTATCTATCTACGCCTATGTTTAATTTATGATTTTTATAGTTATTGAGGAATGTATATTTTATGTTTCACTTTACTACCAGAGAATTTTCATTCCATGACGGGATTCAGTCTTATTGTATATAGGGTGTAATATAGGGGTGCAATGACAATCAGTGTTTCATTGACCTATACTACACTATAATAATCTACTAGAAAACGCCAAGAAAGATTACTATAGGAAGAGAACTGCACAATCAGACAATAAAACCAAAATGATGTGGCAGATAATTAAAGAAGAAACAAGTTCACTTCATTGTAATCAGATAGATACTGAAAATCCGGTAGAAATGGCTAATAATTTTAACAACTATTTTGCAAATTCAGCTCTCAAAATTTTGTCAACACAAAATAATATCGGTAAATTGAGCGGTTTTGAGAAGCCGATAGCCTCCAATAGTCACACCTTGTTTTTGAGTCCAGTCACAGAAAATGACTTAATAGCAATTGTAAAAAATATGAAAAACAAAAAGAGCTGTTGAATTGATGATGTTCCAATACTTATCATTAAAAGTTGTATATATGAAATAGTTATTGTTTTAACTCATCTGATAAATATGTCATTCGAGCAAGGAATTTATCCTGATGATTTGAAGACAGCTATTGTAAAACCACTACATAAGAAAGGAAGTTGGTCAGACATTAATAATTTCAGACCAATTAGTCTTTTGACATGTATATCAAAACTATTCGAAAACGCAATACCCACAAGACTAACATCTTTCTTCTCAAACTCTAATATGTTTTCTAGTCACCAACACGCCTATTTGAAAAAGAAATCTATTGAAACAGCTCTTGTTAATTTTAGTAATGAAATTCTGGAAGCAATGGAAAGAGGGGACCTATCCTGTGGGATTTTCATGGACTTATCTAAAGTCTTTGATTATATAGATCATGATCTTCTACCAGGCAAACTTTATAAATTTGGAATTCAAGGGAACTCCTGTAACTGGTTCCAGTCGTATCTAAAAAACAGAAAGCAAATTGTAGAACTGAACTTGAAATATACAGCAGCACGATCAGAGGCTTTGGAGACGTCTATGGGAG